>BQNB010029468.1:0-55710 GCA_026074375.1 Tanacetum coccineum | reverse complement strand
CCAAAACGGCGGACCGAGGACCGGACCGAAATGGTATGGTCCGGTCCGGGTCGGTCCGGTCCGGGTCGGTCTTCGGTCCGGTCCGATCCTACACGCATTATCATCGGGTTTTTAGTCGGACCGGACCGGACCGGACCGAGGACCGAATTGGTCCAAAACACCGGACCGCGAACCGGACCGAAATACCTTCGGTCCAGTCCGGTCGGTCCAGTTCGGTCCGGTCGGTCCGGTCTTCCGGTCCGATCCGGTATGCTCAAATATATTTCACCACTTTTTATACGTGTAGTCTACACGTATAAAAAATGGTGAAATATATTTGAAGAAAAATGACGTCAACACTTTCTTTTAAGCCTGGCCCACTTCTCCATCGTCTTCATTAAATACATCTGAAACAAAATTCCATCGCCAACTTATTTTTACTACATTCTAGGTGCTTTTTACTTTTTGAAAAAAAGTTGTTAATACAAATATTCGCTCAAAAACGATATTTATATTTAATGATCTTCATGTTTTGATAATAACAAATATAATGTCATACTACGTAAACAAGTTATTTATTCGAAAGTTTACTTGACGACGACTAATCACTTAAGGTATGAATATGACATTATTATACATAGCTAATGATCAAAGAAAAATATTATCATTTGCATAAATTTTTTCTAATCAAATGATTTAACCTAACACATGATTAATTATAAGCTAGTTATATTAATCATGTAAGGCAAAATAGGATTAACCATATGTGGAAACAATCTTTTCAAATCTTTTCAAATCTTTCCAAATCTTCCCAAATCTAAAAAATCTTTCCTTATTTATGATAAGAAATATTTTCTTCTAGAAGAATCTATTAAACTAGTTTTAATAAGTACAAAATAATATTTGTATAGATTTGGGGTTAATCACTAAATGACAATTTCTGTCCTAGCTCCTCCCACGGATCCACTAAATGCACTACATGGATCCAGGAGATGGTGGATCCGTGGGTCGCACGTCTTGTTCCCCTGGGACAAGATTTGAAATTTAAATGGTTGCCTATAAATACCAACCTCACTCTTTCATTTCAAATAACTCTTGACAAATATTTTTCTTATACATATTTTATCTTTTGCATATTCGTTGATCATTATACTTGTTACATAATCCATTACAAGTTATCAACTCATTTCACTCTTTAGTGAAGAACACTCAAAAAGACGTCAAACTTCAAGTGTTATTAGTTTAGTTGTGTCATCACGTTTATGATAATCATTCATCTTGTATATCTTGTGTTGTGTGTTGTGTGTATCATATGTGTAGGATAGGTTAGTATTTAGGCCTCAAAATACATAGTGTGTTAGATTGGTTTTATCTCAAAGTAGAACTTGGTATTTAGCTTAGTACCGGAAAAAGTGTAAGCGACGTGTACGGTTTTCTCCGCCTAAAGGGAGCTTGTTGACATAGTGAAGATAACTCTCAAGTTGGGTACTTGGGGAGTGGAGTAGGGCGAAGAGGTGATTCGTAGCCGAACCACTATAAATCATTGTGTCATCGGTTTGATCTTTCTTATCTTTACTTGCTTATATTTTGTAGTTAGTTTCTTTATTTATTGCATCGCTATCATATACACTTGTGTATATCTCTTGAATTCACATAAGTCGACAATCTAAGTTTTAATTTTAAAATGGTAAAAACTATTCAACCCCCCTATCTAGTTTCCATAAGTCAATTGATGATGAATCTTTTGACGTATGTGTATCCTGTATATCTGGCAAGATGGCAAGAAAGCCTTTCACTCACGCAAGTAAAAGAGCTGATGATCTACTTGGAATCATACATAGTGATGTATGTGGACCATTTAGAACCACATCTAGAGAAGGTGCTAACTACTGCGTTACTTTTACTGACGACTTCAGTAGATATGGTTATGTGTAATTGATTAAACATAAACATGAAGTTTTTGAAATGTTCAAGACTTTCCAAAACGAAGTAGAAATCAACTCAGAAATATTATAAAAGCATTTTGATCGGATCGAGGAGGCGAGTATTTAAGTCAAGAGTTTTTAGATCATCTAAGGAGTTGTGGGATCATCTCACAACTTACTCCTCCCTATACGCCACAACACAATTGTGTATCGGAAAGGAGAAATCAAACTTTACTTGATATGGTTCGATCCATGATGAGTCTAACTACTTTGCCAATGTCCTTTTGGGAAAGTCTGGTGCACACATACTCAATATGGTTCCAACAAAGAAGGTTAATAAGACACCATTCGAAATGTGGCACGGGAAAGTCTCAAATCTGTCTTACTTGAAAGTCTGGGGTTGTGAGGCGCTAGTCAAACGAGACATGCCAAACAAACTGGAGTCCAAATCTATCAAGTGCATCTTCATAGGATACGCAAGGAAACAATGGGTTACTACTTATACTACCCACTTGAGAACAAAATTTTTGTTACTCGGTATGCTGAGTTTTTTGAGACCAATCTCATAAAACAAAAAGCAAGTGGGAGCACCGTAGACTTTGATGAAATTCAAAGTGAAGATGCACAACCTTCTGAGAACACTAGCCTACATCAACATAAGGTCGAACACGACACTGTAAAACCTTAAATTGATGTAATTCTCGTTCGTAGATCCGCAAGGATACCTCAAGCACCTGAACGATATGGTTTTTATATCGATGCTGAGGAACATGAGTTAGGAGATCATGGGGAACATCCTAACTATCGAGCTGCATTATCGGATCTTGAATCTGAAAAGTGGCTTAAAGCTGTGAACGCGGAAATGTAATCCATGAAAGACAACCAAGTTTGGAACTTAGTTGATCTTCCTCCTAATTGTAAGACTGTTTGGAGAAAATGGCTCTTTAAGAAGAAGACCGATATGGATGGCAATATACATACCTATAAAGCTCGTCTTGTAGCAAAAGGTTTCACTCAAACCTACAAGGTTAAATTTGAAGAAACCTTCTCGCCTGTTGTAGACATAAAAGCTATTAGGATTCTCATAGACATAGCAGCGTATTATGACTATGAGATTTGGCAAATGGATGTCAAAACCGCCTTCTTAAATGGTCGCCTAAATAAAGATGTTTATATGGTGTGACCTGAGGGGTTTGTGAATCTTATGCATCCTAGATGAGTATGCAAGCTTTAAAGATCCATTTATGAACTTAAGCAAGCTTCTAGGAGCTAAAACAAGAGATTTGATGAGGAGATCAAAAAGTATGGTTTCACTCAAAATCCCAATGAGCCATGTGTATAAAAGAGCTAGTAGAAGTATCATCATCTTCCTAATCTTATATGTCGATGATATATTACTCATGGGAAACAACATTCTAATGCTACAAGATGTAAAATCCTGGCATGGAAAATATTTTGCCATGAAAGACTTAGGTGAGGCGACATACATTCTAGGAATCAAAATCTATCGAGATAGATCAAGGCGATTGATCAGTTTAAGTCAAAATGCATACATTGACAAAATCTTAAAACGATTCAAGATGGATACTTCCAAACGTGGAACTATTCCAATGCAACCCAATGTAGACTTGAGAAAATCTCAAGGTCCCTCCACACCGGCAGAGGTGAAGCGAATGAAAGGAATACATTATGCTTCGGCTGTAGGCTCTATCATGTACGTTGTGAGGTGCACTAGACCTGATGTAGCGTTCTCTCATAACCTAACCAATAGAATCTAGGCGAAAGTCACTGGACTGCTGTAAATAACATACTGAAGTATCTTAGATATACTAAAGATATGTTTCTTATTTATGGCGGTGATTCCACAACTGAGCTTAGTGTTACTTGCTACACCAATGCTAGTTGGGAAACTGATCGGGATGACCTTCGATCTCAAACGGGGTTTGTCTTCGTGATGAACGGAGGCGCTGTTGATTGGAAAAGTTCTAAGCAAAGCACTACCGCAATGTCTTCTATGGAAGTTGAATACATAGCTGTTGCTGAAGCTGCAATAAAAGCTATTTGGATGCGTAAATTCATTTCTGGGCTTGGCCTTGTTCCCAGCATTGATAAACCTATAGATATATACTGTGAGAACACATGTGCCATTACCCTAGTCGACAAACCTGGTGTTCAAAAGGGTGCCAAAATTTTTCGAAGAAAATATCATTTTATTTGCAAAGTTATTCAAGAAGGTGATATTCGAATTCTCAAAGTTCATACGAATAACAACTTAGTTGATCCTCTTACAAAACCAATGCCTTGCACCAAACATGTTGAGCATGCTAGGAGCATTGGACTTAGACCAGCTGGTAGTTTCATGTAGATCTGTTTATTCTAGTTTTTGAATAATTAGGATGTAAAACAGTTTTATTTCATAATGAATTGATATACTTGGTGTGATCATTTTCATTCTATAAATACTGTGTCCTATATTAGCATGTTTAAATCCATGAATAATTTATTTATTCTAAATCGTCCATTGTCAGTTAATGATACGGGAGCATCATTGAATTAAGACAAATGTGAGTGTTTTGGTTATATTCATACAGTATGAATATTAAAGGATAATACCGCCAAACTCATATGTTGTTCATTGGATGAACATTGGACTGACCCAACCTACGAGTATTCACTACATGGATCAGTGTTAATAGTGAATCTCGCAAGTGGTTATGTCTCTCATCCTCAGACTTGAGATGCAAGAAGGTTTTGTGTATGTGAAATGTCAATCTTAGATATGGTTCAACGCTGACCTGTTGAAGGCTGCTATAAAGACCATTTTTAGGAGGGATATGAAACATACAACGGACACATGCAATCAAAATAGGATTTGTTCCTCCACATGTTATGGAAGATACTACTAGGCACATCGATGATTTGAACAGATGTATGTGTGGCCGCAACCAAATGCAATTAAGATGATACTTGAATTATATGGTAATCTAGTTCTATGTCTATATCGAGAAACAGAATTGTTAAACATAAGAATGACTTATGATCCATGTCAGATGTTCAACATAGTATCTATAACAAAAGGATGATTAATATCTAAACCATTTAAATGAGATGTTTAAGAAATTATCCTCATATGTCTTTGGGGGCATTGGCGTGTTGCTAGATGCTAACCTTTGCTTGTATAATTACTTGATTATTATGACGTGCGCAAGTAGGAGCTGTTGGAGTATGCACGTGTCATAATAACTAATTATATGGCTAGACACATGTGAGCCTATAGGGTCACACACATATACACTGAGGTACCATTTTATATATCGCGTTTATTGTATTTACGGTATATAAATATCTACGTAACTCAGGATTAATATTGGGCTTCTAATAAATAAGTAGTGTACTATATTTATTGATCATATGACTCTTTGATAGGTGCTTGTTCCACTGCGTTTGATATTTGTTTATATGATAATCTTTTAATTCAGCACCTATAACTTTACCGTAGAGTTTTGAGCAACTTTAGAACCATTATACAGGGAATTCTTCTTTTGAGAAACTAAGCCATAACCAAAAGCTTGATTTCCTCCCACATTACTTTTACACTTGAGCTGAGATTTCCCTTGTTTTTCCATTCCCGTTGCTTTGCCCATTAACGCTCTTTGAGAGACCAGACATTTTATGAACATGTCTATAATTATTTTCCCTAGGGGGACAAAATTGCTCTTGTCATTATTTTGAGGCGTTTTGTTCAGCACACCACTTATGCTGCCATTTCTACCCATACCTTGAACATTTCTAACATTTAAAGGTTTAGTAGAGAAAAACTTAGAATAATTTGACGCATGCATGTTTTTGTTTCCCACAGTAACAAACCCCTCATCATCATTAGCCAGAGCTTTACCCTTAGACACCCCAGATTCCTTCATATTAGCTTCATCCTTTATGACATTTGCTGCAATCTCCTCTTCATTCCTTGGCCTATTCTTACATGACAAAGTACTATGGCTAAAAGTTTTACAAAAGGTGCAAAGAGGAGGTTTCCATTGATATTTAACATCAAGAATTCCAATTTTTGCAGGTCTATTTCCCAAAGGTAGGTAAGCAATCTCCAAAACACTTGGAAGCTCCTCTTCAGCCGATACTTTAACCAAAATCCTGGCAAAATCAAGTTTTCTAGATTTCTTTGGACACCTTTCTTTTGTCATCTTATCCATAATCATAAGTCTTCTAATTCCACTCATAATCTTACCAATACTATTCCCATTACATAATTCCATAGGAATGTTATAGACACAAACCCATATGGGGATAGTAGTTGGCTTAGTTTTCTCTATCCAAATACCATGTTCCTAAATGTTAAGGACAAACGGAATAGACCATAGTTAAGAACAGTTTTCATACCTGCTTCACCTTTAAACTTGAAATAAAACACCCTTGAACTTGTTTTGGTGATGTCCTCGATATCGTAAACTCTCCACATTTTCATCAAGTTTGATCTAACTACCCTGTAGTCCATAGAAGTGCCCACAAAATACCCATACAATTGCATAGAACAAGCCTGAGCACCCTTATACACCTCTTTAGCAAAAAACTCAATTCTCTATTACCATTCTCTTGAACAGACACAAAGCCAAGAGAGTATTCCATTTTAAAGCCATTTATTATGTACCTTGCTTGAGTTTTTCAGCAAACCTATCGGCAACAACAGAGTATTGATTTGACAAAATAGTAAATCCAAAAGCATTCCCAAAGCCAGCACTCTAGTTTCCACCAAAAGTATTACTAGACGGGTTCTTAGCAAAAGGATTTCTAATAACATTACTTCCAAATTGAACACTAAACATAGGCCCAGTAGGTGTCTTAAGAATACCCTTAGCACTAGCATTTCTCCCAAACATAAAATCACTTCCAACCTTCTCACAAGCAATACCATCCAAAGTGCTAGAAGGAGTAACACCAGTATTCACTACATCTTCCATACTAGTGTGCTCACTACTAGGACTAAGACCTGCCATTCCTAAATCAATATATGTCTTAGCAATAGCAATGCCATCTCTACTACTAGTTTGATCACAACAAGCACTACCTACATCACTCATACCAGTGTGATCAAGACCAGGTTCAAGAACACTACTCTTAGCCACAGGACGACTCTGGTTCATATCAATGGGGTTATTAGCTAACGAAAACTTAATAAACGACCTATCTGTTAGGTCTGAATTTCAGGATCAAATAAGCAATATAGTGATAATCTAGAGAGAGAAAGTAGAGAGAGAAAGAGGGAGGAGAAAAGATTAGAATGAGATTAAGAAACACCTAGAGACACTAGAAGACACACCTCACAAATGAGGTGTTGGAGGGGTATTTATACCCTTTTACAATAATGAGCATAAAGCCCTTATCTTTTAGACTTTTACCATTTAGCCCCTTTGTCTTTTAGACTTTAACGATTTAGCCAGGTCTTGTGACATTATTTTAGTCACAAGCCTTTCACTTACCCTATTACACAATATTATTATTCTATTTATTACAAGACTTTTATCTCAATAAGATCGCCACTTTTATCAATCCTAACAAACTCTACCCTCATGAATACATCGATCTTCGATAGGTTTGTAGAAGTGTGCGATAGAAGGAGCGATATCGGGTGTTTGGGAAACTTTGGGAATGTAAGAACGGGTAAGAGAGGTATCACCGACAGTTTCTCGAGGCATGTTTATCACCTAAACAGGACAACAACAAAATAAAGTATTACAATAAGAAAATAAAAAAAAAGTTTAAAAGTTTTTGAAAAATGACAAATATGGGACAAAGATTACTTTGACTCTAAAAATCAAAAACTAAGAAGTGATCCATATGTTTCTTAATTTAATTTTGGCTTAATCTAGGATGTCGAAGAGTATATATTAATTATATATTTCAACATCTAGAAGATAAACCAAACTAACTGATGATTTGAGGAAGTTCTATTGGTTATAGAGTTCGGAAGTTTATCTTTGAACTTTGAGTATGAGAAATGAAGGTATGAATTACGACGGTGTTCTTGTTTCTAAAAGGTAGAGATGTTGTTGATGTTCTTCCCCTTAATTGCTTCTCTCCAAATAAACAAACATTCGTATACACATACTTCACATTTCTTCCCCCTAAATGTTGCACTCTATCGAAATATCCAGCTTGAACACTTCTCTTTTACCCGGATTGCAATTGATTGGACCACAAACATAATCATAATCTTGTTACACCTGAATATTCGATAGTGAAAGCAATGTATGTGGTAGTGGGTCTAAGCATGAGAGCTCCACTACTAACTTTAATTCTAACAATCTCCCCTTATTAATATTGTGGACATCATAAGTAACCTTGGTAATCTAACACTTCACTTGAATAAATCAAAGGAAATGTTGTGTGTGTTTTTCGAAAACAACATTCTTCGAAAAAAAACACGATTACTACTAGATACTTAGATTACTAGTTTAACATAATTGAATCATTAAAACAATCATTTACAAATTAGTGACCTCGTTCGGTGGGCTTGATGTTAGCACTGGTAGGATTTCCATTTATCATTGTGAATACTTTACTTAAGTATCTCTATTGAATGTTCCGCGCAATGCCACATAGACATATAAGCGACTCTTGTATCTTTTTGTATCTTTGATGTTTAATACAAATGTACTTTTGTGTCCTATGTGAGATTTATGATTTGATCTCTTTTGGCTCTAGACTCAATAAGTGCTTTTTAGTTTTAGTGATCGGAGGCTAGAGCAGACTGCCACCTTTTCAATATCAACAATCTCGGAGTGAGATGTCAATAGATTATGCATTTAATCTCCATGACAATGAAACTGTCGCATGTTTAAGTATTCTTCTTTTTGTGAAGAACAAAATTCGTGTGTTTTGAAACAATTTTATACAAACTTGATTAGATTAATATTTTAGCAAATTGGGATCTTACCGTTGATATAGCTTTGTGTTAAAATTGTAGCACAATATGGCTGGATTTTTGTACCCTCAACTCAACGAAATCAAAAGTTTAGTTTTTAATCGAAGAACAAAGCCGGTGCAACGCATGGGTTTGTAGCTCTCGTTCATATATATATTTAAAATCGGATTTTTCTCCCAAAATCAAAAAAAGCTGCCTTAGAAAATATTTTCCAACAAAAGAACAAAATCATGATCGTCCTATAAAGGGCGACCCCCTTATAGGTATGGGCGGCCCCCTTATTGATCAGGGGTCCTCCTTTGGGAGATCAAGGGGTCGCCACACTTATTTTTTCTCAGACTTTGCCTATAAATAGTTGACTGTTTCCACAAATTTTACAACCCTTTTTCACACAGTTGTTCTCTGTTTTAGAACAGATTACGTATCTTTTAGTCTTTGATCATGTAACTTGTTTAAACATTTGTTTACAAGTGATCCAATCTTTCCTCTCCAAGTGCAAGAGAAGAATACTCGTAATCGCCAAGATACAATGTATTATAGTTGATGCATTCTTGACATGTGTTACATTCACGATGTATAGATCGAGTCCATGTCTTTCAAACTTGTGTATTAGTTAGATCGAGTAGATCGTATTAGTATTTTAAGTGAGAAAATACATGAGTGAGCGGTTAGTATTTTAGTCCTCAAAATACGATTGTGAGTGGTAGATCGGTCCTAGCTAAGATTAGAACTCGACAAACTAATGTAAACGACGGGGTTTATGTGTTTAGGCCTTAAAACACAAGGTTTGTTATGTTGGGCCATAAAACATAACGGGTTTGGTTGTACCCTAAGAAGGACTCGACATTTAGCTTAATGTCGAAAAATAATGTAAGCGACGTTTTAAGGTTTTTGATACATACATATATATATGAAAGTGTAAGAAATTCACTAATAATCCTTAAGGACAAAGATTAAACGCAAATTCTACACAAAATATCGCACGTTTAACCGGTAAGTGTTCACCGGGTCGTTTATACCCCAAGAATTATGAATTGAAACCCCGTTTTAATTTGGATAATGATTTGAATGGTTTCAAAGTTTTTGAATTGGTTTTCTATTTATACTAATAAAAACACATAGAACATATAAATTTTCTATTTCGAATCTAATAAAATAACTATAGAACTTATAAAAAAAAAAAGCTAAGAGCACAATTAACACTAAAACAGTTACGGAAAATTAAAGAAAACGCGATAACTTAAGCAGAGTGTAACAAGATAATGCACCTTAATGAAAGCAAATTAATTTCCTTACACAACCTAATAATATGATAAAAGAAAATGTTTATAGAAAGAATTGTAATGTTTTGTGTTATTTTTCTATTTTTATGATGTTTATAGTTTTAATACCAAAATTAAATGCACGCAAATTACCAAAGTTTAAATAAAATTCTAGAAAAATTACTAAAAGTTGTGTAAGCAATTGTAACGGGATTCAATGAAAAATAAATCTATGAAATGCTTAAACAGAATAAGCCTAGAATATAGATAAAAGCATTTAAGCACTCGAGCTTTTACCTGTTTTTAGTCTACAGTATCCTTTACTAAGTGCTTATGTAAAAGGATCAGGAACAAAGATTTTTGTGTTAAGAAAATTTTTGCATGCTATCCTTAGACGCTAAAAGTTGCCAGGCAGCGCACGGTAAAGAGTGTCGTGCTTAAAACGGAATTGAACGAGGGTTTGATGGTCTTGGTGTTCGAGCCTTGCTCACCCAAGATTTCCCTTGTTCCCCATTTTTTATTTTTTCAAAAACTTTTTGAACAAAGTTATAAATCAGCTTAAAATAAGCAACTTTTGTGAAGACAACTTTTTCTAAAATCCTCTAAATAAGCTGGAAAAGATCTTAAAAGAGTGACAAGTTTATGAATATTTAGATACATTGCTTTTGTACCTAAATTTGAGTTAACCAGATAAACTTTGAATAAGCTGAAAACAATAGAACTAAATAAGCTTCCTACCACTTTTGAACCAAACAACCTAATAGCAAGTGCATGATGAAAGAATTAAGCAAAAAGATTAAGCATAGCTGGAATAGATCAGATATAACGCATTTTTGCCACATAACTAGAGCTTCTCAAACAAGTCCATACTACAATAAGGTTGTTGAGCTTTTTTTTATGCAAGCTAAAGGTACCTTTATGATCTTAGTGACATTATACCACTTGAAAGCACTTATCTTTATAGCTATACTAAATCTAACTTCTGAAAGTATTTTTGTATAAATTCATTTAAGACTAGAATAAAAATATGGTATGAACAAGTGTTTACTCTATTTTTTTGGCCTTTTTCAAATTTGTTATTAAAAGGACAACTATTATAGTACAATTTTGCAGAGTCTCAAAATCAGATTAGTAATATAGCAATTCAATCTAAATAAGTCTCATACGATCAGTTTTAGACTATTAAACTACTTATGCGCTAAGTGTCTAATGCTAATTTCCTTACTTTTAAACTAGGCTGAATTTTATGCTTGTAAAGGATATTAAAGCTTTTTTGGCTTAATGTTGCTTGATGACATATTAGTAAACAAATCTCAAAACAAAATTATGCCAAGACCTTTTCTTAAGACTTGTTACTTACAACTATTAAACCACTTTTCAATAAGAGAATTGGCACAGCAACAAGAACAACTTAGAGAACAAAATTTAAGCTATATAGACCCTAATAAGCTGAATTTATAACCATTGATCTAAACAATCCTATATTCATAACTATATTAATACTTATTTTAACTAACAAAAACCTTAAAATCCTTGCTTAATAAAATCTTCAAATTTGATGGTTCATAATTACAAACTATAACCAAAAGGACTGGACAGTAGCTACTTGTTAGTACTGCCTTTTAGCCCAAACACCCTTTTACTTATCATAACATTTTAAGCTTATACTTGAGTATTTAAGGACCACAAATGCAAATACCAGATGATATTTCTAGCTTATATATCAGACATACTTAACAGATTTCATCACAATCAAAATTAAGCAAGAACCTATAAGCTCAACAAATCTATGTACTATTTTGTGATTTTCAAATAGATGTTATAACAAATTACTTGCAAAACTAAGATGATACTAACTACAACATTAGGACTATCTTATAGAATTAATACAAACTATATTATAGCAATAATAACGACAAAACAATAAGTAGGATAAGCTAAGATGCAAGTTAACTATAAATGGAAACTTAAGGAACTTACAACAGCTTTGCACAAACATGGTCTTCATAATTTGCTTTAAGGATGCCTTAACTCAACCAAGCTCCAGCATTATCTTATGATAAGTAGTAAGGTCCTGAAGCCCATCCAAGTTGGATTCTCCTTCCAAAAATAAGCGAGTAATTAGGAGTGGATTTGAGTTTTTTTATTAATGCTCAGTTAAGCTTTTGTACTCTTAACTGAGTTTTGTAAGAAATTGAAATATGCTTAATTGTAGTCGAATATGAGTAGCTTAAGAAAAGGCCTTTAGAGGAAGCTCTTTTTATTATACTTTTTTAAACTCCATAATTGCTATAACATAAGAATTTGAATTACATCACTTTAAAGGTAAAACTGAATTTATAAATATTAGCTGTTTACAATACTTTGGAGAATTTCCATGCTTTTAAACGACTTATAGCTAAAACATACAAGCTATACCTATATTAATGCTACTAATACCACTAATGATCCGTGTAATTGTGTGTTTTGTAGGCTTCTCTTTTATATGGCACTGGAGGAGATGCTTCTAGGTCCTTAGTGTGCTAGTTGTGTGAGAGAGTTGAGTAGCTTTCACCAATAGCGCCTTACGTACCTTTGAAGTTGATAGGTTGGCAGCTCATGAACTCTTTGTAGCTACATTGTCTTGCCACAAGTGCTTCTCTTGGTCTGGTGGTATTATCAGTATTTGCCATGTTAGCGGCTTGTGCTTCCAGAGCTGTGGTAACACTGTTAGCAACTAGTTTCCTGATGGCAGCCTGAGTCATGGCTGGTGCTTCAGATGTTGATATCCTTTTGGGAGGCATTCTATCAACATAAGATAACACGTAATAATAATGATATCACAAGTCTTAAAATGATTAAAGTTCAAAATTAAACATTGTCACAATAGTGATATCGAAATCATAGTTAATTCATATCAAATAAGTATCTATGATTTATTTAGAAATCATGGTATGATTCATAACGATGGAGAAGGAGATGATGATATAAGAGAAGTTGTTTTAGGATGGATATATCGGTATTATGAAACAACAAGGTATAACGGGATTGCCATTGTATTATATCATGAACAACTTGCCTTTGTAATGTACATAGTCAAAATCTGACAAGTGTTGTTATTTATACCACACATCCCGTAGCTAGGTTAAAAGCTATTACTAGTATCTAATCTAGTAGTTCGATGGTCCTTTTTGGCTGTTCTTGAGTTCATAGTGTTATAAATCTTGATTCACGATCTTGGGAGGTCGGGGATGATGGAAATAAATGAAAGCCATTTTAGAGAGAGAAAACACTTTATTAATGAATGATTAGTGAAATTACAATTATGAGGTTCACCCTTCTAAGGAAGATTAGAGAGGGTATTTATAGCCTAAACACAAGCCATCTTTGGGCTAATTACATTTCTAGTCCTTGTGTTTAAGACTATATAGAAACTAATGTAATTTCCATATAGACACCATATTTTTTAATCCTAACAATCTTCCCCCAATATGGTGGCATATGGAATTACTTACAATGTATCCTACAAGTACAAATATAAGAGCTCCAGCTTGAATCTTTCCATTACTTGCAGACGATACAATGTAACTTGTATAAACTGAGTTAGCTTCCCCCCAGTTCATACTGCATGTCTTCATACAGCTTTCTTCATCTACTTCTTTTTGTCGAAGTTTCTGAATCAGCTTCCCCCCAAACCAACATTCGTATTGTAAGCGAATTCAGAAACTGTGATGTAGCTTCATAGAAGAAGTAGAAGTAGAAGTAGACGTAGATGAAGAAGTAGAAGATGAGAATCAGAGGATTAGAAGAAGCAGAAGAAGAAGCCAACCACATCAAACTGAACTGCTTCTGTTTTGGTGAATATCCGTTCAGGGGAACATGCAAGGAATCAACAACATCTTCTCATGTATGCACATACTTCACACACTAACCATCCAGAGGTTGAAAGCATACAATCCATCTCCATAAGATAGAAGCGGACTTGAAGATAAGAAAGAAAGAAATGAAGGTGAGATAAATACACATTTCTTCCCCCTGATTAATGCTATCTATCGAATACTTCCTTTTCTTCCCCCTGATTGCATTCGATGACCATCGAAAAAATCATAATCTGAGTACGCCCGAATATTCGATAGAACAACCATGTGTGAAGTAGAATAAATTCGGTTAAGCATGAGAATCAACTACCGATGAACAACCTCTATTTGTCTCTTCTCTGACTTAGTCAATTCCAACCTCGCATTCTGTCGGCTTTCTGTAATGACCACTGATGGAGAAAACTCAATATGACAAACTCGATACTGAAGTAACATCCCCCAAAGTTGTGACTTAAGCTTGCACTATCCGAAAGAATCTCTTGAAATATCCTCAACTACGTGAGTCACTGAGCACTACAACGTAACTCCTTAAAGTGATAGCTACTTTGTGGATAAAAGAGAGAAAGAATCACAAAAGTAACCAGATATTCAAGTCTTCATGACAATCCTTATTTGCTCGAACAAGTCATCTTCGTTGCAGAGGTAGAAAGGCCAGAAGATGAAATAAGTACACTTCCCCGTGACATATTACTTCAATCCCGAATAAGTAATAAAGAATCAACCCCGTAGACATTTGTTGCAATTAAATCTCGAGAAAAGCCTTTTTAACGGTTTTCGTGAATCTTTTATCCGGATCGTTTTAAGCAATAAGTGATGTTTTTGTGTCCGAAAAATTAACAAAAATTCGGCCCTTTAGCATTTTAAGCCCACAAATTCGGGATCCTTATTTCAGCCCAATTTTCAATTTTTGTTTATAGTCCACAAGAAAATTGATTCAGTCCATTTTGAATACAGTCGGCCCAAATTTGATTAACATTTTCAGCCCAACTGATTTTTCGGTAAGCATAGCCCAACTGATTTTATAACCCTACATCTCTTGTAATAAAAAACCATACACGCAAACCCTACATCTTATTCCTCCGCCCCCATTTACTCACTCCTCACAACAATAATCACCAGCCTTATCTCTCCACAAGAGAATAACATCAACAACTTCTTCTTTAGTTACCATCCATAACACTATCCTTCAACCCATCTCGTTTTAATCAAACACAAACCTCTTTGTTTCTGTTTAGTACGAGTCATCAACCCATGAAGAACATCCGAGTTTGGCTTCAAGATCCTGTAAGGGTCTCGGGTAGGTTGAACTCTTGTTGTTTTGCGTTTTGATCAACGAAACAAAGGAGGGCACATAACAGTTTTGTTATTGTGTCTTCTTTATTTTCGGATATAAAATGAGAGTTAAACCTTCACATGGATCTATGATGTAATCATTCTCCCGTGTTATTGATCTCGAAAGGGTCACTCTATTGTTTGTTTACACGAAAAAAAATGAACTGAGATCATGTTATTCTTTTCGAGTCATGTTTGTGGAGATGAAGTATGAAGTTGTTGTTGATTGCAAGGATGTGAAGGGATTTAGGATAGAAAGGATTTGTTGTTGGTTTGATTTTGAGGTTTGATGTTGTAGATTAGGCACAACTCGGTAGTAACCGAGTTTATAAACTCAGTAGACTCGTTCAAACCTGAGTTGATGTTGATATGGCTGTTGTTTGTCTTGTCATTTTCTTTCTCGGAAAGATGTAAACTCGGTAACATTTCCGACTTTGACAAAACTTCCGAGTTTGACCAGATCTGCTGAGTTTGACCAGATCTGCCGAGTTTGATCAGATGTAACAAACTTTGACCAAATTTAACAAACTTTGACCAGTCAACTGTCGAGTTTGACTACCGAATTTTATATTACATCCGAGTTTGATATTTAACAGTTCCGAAAATGGTATAGATCCGAAATTAGTACTTAATTGTTACCAAAATACGATAAAACCGTAATCTGGCCATCTTGATTGCATAAAACACAACCGAGATGTTAACAAATAAGCACTATATAAGCTGATTTAGACCAGATCTGATACATAGGGAAAATAAGCTCAAAAAAAATTAAGCATCACATCAAGCATAAACGTAAACTGCTGAATATGGACAAATAAGCTGATCTGGTGAAAATCTAACAAATAAGTGCTAAAAAGCTGCTGAACCGAATCAGGACCAAAAATAAGCTTAAATGAGCCAAATAAGCTTAATAAGCCGAATCTGAATAAGCCGAAAAAATCACAAATCGCCTGTGCAGCTCTGATACCACTTGTTAGGTCTGAATTTCAGGATCAAATAAGCAATATAGTGATAATCTAGAGACAGAAAGTAGAGAGAGAAAGGGGGAGGAGAAAATATTAGAATGAGATTAAGAAACACCTAGAGACATTAGAAGACACACCTCACAAATGAGGTGGTGGAGGGGTATTTATACCCTTTTACAATAATGAGCATAAAGCCTTTGTCTTTTAGACTTTTACCATTTAGCCCCTTTGTCTTTTAGACTTTAACGATTTAGCCAGGTCTTGTGACATTATTTTAGTCACAAGCCTTTCACTTACCCTATTACACAATATTATTATTCTATTTATTAAGACTTTTATCTTAATAAGATCGTCACATTTATCAATCCTAACACCATCATTTCTGTTAACAGTGTCATTAGCATTAGTAGAATTGCACAAAGACTTATTAGTAGCACTAGCGTTACTAGAACTACCCATGGCAAATTTCAAATGACTATTGATGGAACCAGACTGCAAATTAGATAGAATTTTGTTGATTTCATCATCAATGGGAATGAAATCAATACGTTTACCACCCCTATTATCAACAACAGGAGTGGATTCATTACGTTTTCTAGACTTACCTACTGATTTAGTAGAATGAAGCCTTCTCAGATTCGACCCAGCACTAGTGGATGAAGAACCAGGAGACAGAACTTTAATTCTAACGCCTTGTCAATGTCTTCTAGACCTCCCCTCCTTACCCCTTGAAAAAGAACCATCAAAACCAACATGTGAATCACCAACCGATGAACGGCGAATATTTGCTAATGACATCCCAGTCAGCTCACAAAATTCCTTAACGATTGGATCTAGGGGTTTGTTAATTGGATCCAGGGGTTTGTTATTTTCAATTGGCATATCAAAAAATGGAAGATTAGATGTATCACAAGAGGGATTACGGATTAGAAACATACGAAACCACCCACAAATCAAGCAGGAAGAGGAACGATGTGTAAAAAAGCGAGTCGCCAAGCTCGCCTAAAGAGAGAAAAGGAGGTTTGGGTTATTAAGTGACCCCATAATCGATTTTTATGACGACCAACTTGTACAACTAGTATTAAGACACCAAAATAAGCATAGAAGTACAACTTAAATCAAATTTAGAAAACTTACAAATTTTTTGGCGAGTTTGGTTCGATTGTGACGTAAGAGAAAGACCCAAAAACCTTTTTCTATAACCCGCAACTATCTAATATTAAACCACTATCGATCTTTTAACCCCGTGTTCTTGGTAATCTTTAAAAATAATGTTTCTTGTTTCCCTTGGTGCTCATCCGAATAGAGAGAGAGAAGAGAGATGTATGTTTTTTTGTTTGATTTCAAAATGAGTGAATGAATCAAAATGTTTAAGGTGGTAAAGAATATAAGGGTACTAGTTGAGACAATCCTAGCTAGAAAATAGCCATCTTGTCCCCTAAGGCCTATCTTGACCGAAAATGGATCCTAGGAGGGTCTCGGGTTCTTTTTTTGTGTCGAGAACACTTAAAAGCTCAAAGTTTGATGATTTAAAACGTTACCCAAGTTTAGTTAATATTTCCATTGCATTTAAAATTACTTTTCCATAAATCTAGGTTATTTATACGACACGTATCACCTTAGTTTACTACAAAAATTCTGTTTAGACGATGTCGGCCAGGTCAGGACCGAAAACAATATTTTTTGTTAAAAACTCAGCTAAACCATCCTCACAATTATGAACACATTTTAAATCCCCAAAATACGCTTTGTCAAAACCAACTTGCTTAAAATTTACACTTTAACGACCGTAACGGTCTTTTACCGAATTTCATGAAAATGACCATTTTTCTGAAAACTTCTAAATCACACACCAACGATTTACGTTTTAAACCAATGTTTTCCAAAATCATGAATTTATAAATAAGCTTATTAAACACTTCTGAATCACTTAAACTTATCCCCAAACAAACTGTCGTGACGGTACGCGCTGCGTGACGATTTTCAAAAATCACAGGAAAGCTTCCTAGAATTACTTAAATTACCAACCAAATACTCCGAAATGGAAAGACGAATCAAAAGTAATTCTCTCCCGAAATTCAAAACTCCATCGAACTCCTGGTTAAACCGTAACCGTTTTACGCAAAAATAGTCAACTAAAGTCAACTTTTCGGCTTCATCGAGAAAACTGACAAGATCAAAAGACTTCAAAATACGAAATTATAATATTTTATAATACTTAACCCTAGGAAAATTATACTTAACCCTAGGCAAATTACATGTTACCACAGTCTAACCCCCTTAAAGGAATTCCGTCCTGAAATTCAACTCAAATCATCAAATCACAACATCGACAGGAAATTCCATTCCTCGACGAATCACATCAAATCACTAGGATTTAGTCTTTTGAAGCAAGGTTTCTTACGATTCCTCTAAAGATTAAGTCTTTCCACAATCCAAATCCTATACTTTCTCATGGTAAATCTATATCCGTTCATAAAATCACGATAGTCTTTCCTACTATCCCTTTGTTTCACAATTTCTTCAAACTTAGGTCACACTATCTCAGTCAGGTGTCTGATTACGATCCAGTCCTTGACGTGATGACTATTCTATCATAATTTGGCATCGCCAAACTTTTTGGTTAATCAACCAACGGGACTAACCCTACAGGGTATGTGTCTTACATAATGTGATTCACGCTCTACTTTCCCAAGAACGTTCACGGTTCTTTTGCCAACACTTACTCAAAATCCCCAAGTAAACCTTACTTGGTCAAACACTCCCGGCTCTACCTTTCTAGGAAGACCGTTTCATTGTCTAAACCTCAGCATTATTTGCCTTAAACTTTTTTCAAATCAATCCTACTCAACGAGTACCTTAAATCTCACTTCACTTAAATAGGTCAAGATACCTCTCAAAAGCTTATAAAAAAAAGTATAACCAGGTTTCAAATTCGATCACTAACTCTCATAAGAAATGGATGTCCGTCCTAACATGAGCGACTAATCGTAACACAACCACGCACGGAAAAACTGTGCTCTCAAGCACTGATCTTATTCATCCAACCGAAAATAACACAAAATACTGCTAATCACAAAATCGAACAATTTTTTTTCACTATCATAAACACGATTTCAATACAAATCACCTAACGATTAATAAGGATTTGTCATAACTACCACTACAAAAAAAACTTTTCTAATCATAATACCGACACTAACCGACGCTACTCGGTTTAGTGATATACATAACTACTAATGAAATCCCATACATCCTACACATCTCTTTTGGGCTCCTGCCCTATCCTCCTACTATCAACAATCTCAGCCAAATTCAACCACGCATGCCTCTCCTCTACGATCTGAAATCGCAACTCCTGGTTCTCCCTCTGCGTATCACTAATGGCATGCCATAAAGCTGCTCTTTGTGCATCCGTCTGACCTGCCCACGACTCCAGGGCTAATACTGGTCTCCAAATCGCTCCAAAAGTCACTGCAACCCTCTCCTGCTCATGCTCTAGACTCTTAAATCAATATCTCTGGGAGAAGATCTCATCCCTGACTGCCCCTGACCTAGTAAATAACTCCCCTATATCCCTATTATACCTCTCAAACAAAGCAGGTGATAGCTCCCCTAATCATACCGTATGATCACGAATCAATCATCCCTACATCTCAACTTAGGATCCTAACTCAGTCAAAAATCCCTCAGTCTCAGCCGTAGCGGGTGAAGCTACAGGCGATGGAACGGTTAGTGGTATCATGGGTGATGAAATAGGTGAAGGAATGATAGAAGGTGTTGGAGAAACAGGAAGTGAACTAGACGACCACTCGGGTGAAAGCGGTGTTTGAGCAGTTGGTGTTGGTGGTGGGTAAGCAGGAACATCAGTAGTCTTAAAAAAAACAGATCGAAAGATTCGGAAACAGAATCCACTCGAAGTCGAGCATACATACGACGATCTTCATGCGTTAATAATGGGGAGGAAATTATCTTCTCACAATTAGGAGTCGGTGGATGACATCTCACTCCTGTATGCCATATCTCTTATTCAATCTTGCTATACGTCCAAGCTCTCCCCCATCAGTAGGTTGCCTTATTCTATATGTAGAGTCCCGATTACGGGCTGGACATGGGTAGAATTTACATTGGAGGCAAGTTTTCTGAAAGGTCACGCTTGATTTTTAGATCATACCACTCTTGGTCTTCGAACTAGTCATTAAAGGTCGACTTCATTAGAAGCCTAAGCAAAGATCTTTCTTCCAATTCTTGGTAAAGTTCCATTGATTCATCTACCTCAAATAGGGAAAAAACGGAATCAAGAAGGGGTCAGCTGATTGGAATTTAATCTCGATAAAGTCATGAAACTTGAATTCAAATTGAGCGCTTCTTTCTCATATCGATCATTCACTTCTGCATTTTTGTTTAGGTTCTCGAGATTCTCAATCGCTCTTTTTTTAGTGGGGAGGAATAGTGCGTGAATGAAGATTCTCAGACGAGGGAATCGTTCCTCTCTAAATAAAAAGAAGCTAGTTCTATTGATAGAGCTTTCACGTCTGCGCATAGAAGACTTTTTTTCCCTTCCATTCCGTTCTTACCATATCATGGGCAGTTGGGTTGGAATCCGTGTGATGGTTCGAAAGTGCTTTCAAATATTCTTCGCATCCCCAGAGAGATACATTGTTTCCATTGTGACTTGGTCGTCAAAAGGGGCACTACTAGTGTTGTGTACTTTTCATTGGAGCACACCTTTCGCTAGGAAGGGATCAGTTACGAGTACGAAATGCTTTTCACATACAAGTCGGATAGCGCGATAAGGCAGTTACACTCCTCCGCCTGGCATTCCAGTTCAAATACTAGTGAGGTAGACAACCTCATGTCATGCGTGAAAATAGTCAGGACCTTGCCTACGGGCTCATTGGGACACTCAAGTACGAAGGAATTCTCCACTTAATTTAATTAAGGAAGGTTTCAGAGACAGAGGATCAAAGCAATGGAAAAGCAAGGGAACGAGGCGACCGGAGGGAGGGTTTGGTATGGTAGTGAGACCAATAAGGAAACATAATAAATAGGGAGTATGTGAAAGATCCATTGACACACGAAGGTATAAGTCAGGTATGTATTACATAGCATAGCTACTGAATTCGCAAAGACTCCTTCCTCTTTTAAGTTCAGTGAGGAACTCGCCTGAGGGAAAGGGACTGCGACCTTCAACTCCCAAGATATATCATATAATATAGCATGTTGCCCTGAAGAAGGATTGGAGTGATTTTCCTTCGGTCCATAAACGCAAGAATCGCGAGACGGCAGACATCGGCCGATGAGGCTAGTAGGGCCCTAGTCCTGTAACCATTTAGAAGGGGCAATGAGAATTGAAGTCACCACGAGCATAACAATCTTATTGGAACTTGAAAGAGAAGTGAATTTGTGAATGCCTAACTGAACGTTCAAGATTGGATTCAGAAGCTGAGGCGACCGGAAGGGAGGCGAGCGAAGTGAGGCCACTCCTCTGCCAAAGAATTTCATAGATATAAACGGTTCAGCTCCCTTCTAAGCCTTTAGAGGATTAGAGGAATCATCGATGAAAGTGTTACTTACTTACTTACGAAGATCGACTGGATAACCTTCTACTGACAGAGTGGTGGGTGCTACTGTCTTATCTTATCCCTTCTTCTTTTACCCCGGCCCGGGGCTGGTCATTCAGTTCAGTCAAGTTCATATGCTTTCCAACGTGGGAGTAAAGGGAGTTGGTAGCATTCCCCTGGCTTTCCATTTCCAATAAGTCTGGGATAAACTAGAAGACTAACTCCTTCCCCTCCTAGGGCTTCAGCAAGGTGTCTATTCTGAGGCTTAGGAGAATGAAGCAGCCCCGGGTGTGAGTGAACTCCCCTCTACTTCCAGGCAATAGGACTAAACCTAAAGTATCTTCTCTTCTCCGGTTCTAGCTTACGTTTGAGTTTCCTCTGACTACAAGGGAATTTCTCAGCTGGAGCAGAAGTGGACGAACAACACCTCCTTTCCTTGCATTAGCGCCCGCTTTTCCACATCCACTTCAGGGAGAGAGCAAGTATAAATCATAGCTTTAGGCTTTCGAGCCTTTCTTCCTAGGACTGAATTACTTGAACTTGAGCGGTTGTCTGGAACTGATGCTACACCTTGGGGCTGCAGTCCCTTCTTCTTAGCACGGATATCCCTCTGCAATCCCCTGCTCCTACCATTGAAACAGCTCTTTGGATATAGAGAAGTAGGTGGTTTGGCCTAGACGATAACCTAGGATGCTTTCATATATTGCATTTTAGGCTTAAGTTATATGTACTATCTCGTATATTTGCTCGCTACTTCAAATCTTTAATTTTTTTGCCTATTTTCATTACTACGATATAAATATATATATAATAATATATATATATATATTAGATATATATAATACTATAATAATTTATATATATATATACATACTTTTTCATTATAGGATCTAATATGTAAATAATACCTTTCCTTGTGTAATTTTAATGTCATGTCGTTCCTCCCAGCTCGACGTCTCGTGCTACGTTTCATGGGGAATCACCTCGCAACTGGACTCAAGCGTTATACAGACCATGACGAATCTAGATGAAGCATATGAACCTAGAGTCCGCATACCGAAAGCCATGTACCCACGCCGAATTGAAGCAAAGTTGACTAAGAAACAAGTAGGAGGAGAATGGATCATAGAGAGGGAGATGACGATGATTTCAAAATATGGAGTAATCTCTAAATTCCTTGAGTACCACTCATCTGAAGAAGAAGAACCAACTGAATAACCTAGATCTTTAAATAAGTATGGATTTGTTGATCACCCAAAACTCCAAAGGAATGAATTTGCTCTGCATCGACTGCCCCAAGCGAGAAGGCAACATAATGGTTGTTGATTGAATAGATGACCTCAAGGTATGAAGCATCAGATAAGGAGGTAGACTCGGATCTTGAGTCCACCGCAAGAAGTAAGCCTAAGTGTAAGAAGTTGAAGAAGATAGCTAAAGCTATTCCTGACCGCACGTTCCGCAACTGTCCGTGTTGTTCTAAGTGATTGATATGTTTTAGTTTGTTTCTTTTTCCTTTCGACGTTTGGAGCCATGTTAGGAATGTTATTTTCAACTCTTGTGGATTTTGAGTAATTTATATAATAAAATGATTCTTGGTTATTCATGTTGATTAGTTGTTTTCATTTGAGTTACGTGCCTTTGGGTGGTGTGATTATTCATGAAGTAGTCGCCATAGTGAGGGAGTACAACCTGTAAAGGGGCATCAATAAATTAATGGTGGCCAACATAATAATACATGGCACATAATTATACATGCACCACTACCACACTGTACTTGCAAGTATGATTACATGATTAAAGTTTAGCGATTTATGTATGTTATATGGTTGATGGAAGAATTAATAAAAGACGATGATCTTATTATATCGTCTAAATGTATAGAAATTTTATATCGAATAAAAATGGGCTCCATCCCAACTATCAAGCACCCTAGCAACAACGAGAGAAACCCCGACATTGCTGCTATCATCGCACAACAATTGAAAACATCCTTCCCCAATGACTAACAATGTGAACATATGCTAAAGGTGGAAATGGTGAAATGGAAGAAATAGGTGGGAATGGGGAAACAGATGTTTACCTACAAAGGGTTCATTGACATGCCATCCCAAAGAGTATGATGGAAAAGGAGGTGGATACGCTTACCCGATAGATCTGAGAAAAATGGAGAATGTAATTGACAATAGTGAGTGGTCGAGAACCAAAAGTGAAGTATCTGCTACTCTTTGTAACAAGATTTGACTTGTTGGAATACACAAGTTCAAGAAAGAGGTCCCGAGAGTCATGTTCGAGGTTTTACTAAAAACAGACTTCACTTTGGTTATAGTTGCGTTTTTATTTTATTTTATAAAAATCAGTATTCTCTATAACCTAACTCTGATACCAATCTGTCACACACCATCAGTGGCGAAAACACGGGATGCGACGATACCGTTCATCGCACAAGATACAAGATCACACACTTTACAATTTACAAAGAAAAGGAAATTATTAATTTTACAAGTTAAGACTTGGCAGTAAAATAAATGAAACCCATCTTGACCCAACCCCTTTGGGTACACATCTTTGATCTTCTAATCATCATTCACATACCTTAAATTGACACACCTGAAAATGATACTAGAAAACGTCAACAATAATGTTGGTGAGCTCGTAGGTTTGACCTTAAACCCAAAAGTTGTGCCAATATCTCAAAATAGTAGACAATAGTGCAATATGACAGTGAATATATGCAAACAACCCATGACTTAGCATCCCCGCTAGTCAGGTAGCAAAATATGTCACCTACGCACCTAAAAGGCCTACCAACTGGAGCACTAGATTAGGACAGGACCTCACACATACTAGGGTAGGCGTACCTAGCCAATCCAATAACCACACAAATAATAGGATATGAGTACCCCTCCAGTCCAAACAATCATGCAACACATAATATTCACATAGCAGTCATAAGCACTTATCTTGTCCCAAAAACAAACCACATTTTGCACAGTACAATTCAAAACATATCAAAACACATTTGAGTATCATTTTCCCCCAACGAAAAAACAGTAGAAAAATGAGGCTACGAGAACTCACCTCAATAGCAAATAAGGCAACTGCACAAATCTCAAACTCAAGGCACATATAATCTCAACGCAAGCGCATAGCAGTACCCGGCCACGAGCTAATCATTTACGATACTTAATTAATGATTGTACAAAGTTGTCTTATTGTACAAGTATTCGTCTTACTCACATCAAAATTCTCAATTCCGTTACAAAACCTCTTTCCTTATCACAAAAACTTTTACTCTTTATCTTAAAATCGTTATCTCATATCAAAATCGTTATCTCATATCAAAATCTTTATCTCATAACCAAAAACGTTATCTTTTACCAAAACCGTTATCTTTTACTAAAACCGTTCTCTCATAACCAAAACTGTTATCTTTTACCAAAACCGTTATCTCATAACCAAAACCATTATCTTTTACCAAAACCGGTATCTCATAACCAAAACAGTTATCCTTTACCTAAACCGTTATCTCATATTATGGTTGTGGGTGAATTACTCAAAAAGACTCAAAGCACTTGGGCTAAGTGTGACATCAACATAATCTATCCAAAACCTCGATCACCGTTGAAACGGGACGAACGATCAAACAATCCAAGAAAGTCTGACAAGAAATAAGTGGGAGTTCGAAGATAAAAAATAAACGGATAAACATCTCCGCAATGTTAAAGTATACATATACTTAAATATATTTATAATAATAAAATAATATTATTTTATTATTTTCGTCTCTTTATCGGCTAAAAAGGGTAATTATAAAACCTTTTCATTTTAACATAACCACGCTTGATCGTTAAATCTCAACACTTAAAGTTTATCAATAGTCACGTTTCGTCCTTTCACCAAATCGATACAAAATAAGTTTTCACAATATTTTTCTAAGTGTGGGATTTTTACAAAATTTTGGCATGACCCGTTTGTTTATACAACAATTTCCAAGATTTAAAAATCTCAATTTTAACACCTTTTTCCCAAATTCTCAAGTCCAAATACTTTTCCAAATTCTCACCAAATCCTTCGACCAAACGCCAAATTTTATATCTCAAAAATACTTTAACAAAACGCATTTCCCTACATTGACTTTCAATATTGACATGTCACATGTTTCACTTTTAAAGTCCACTTTAATCATACTAAACCACTAGCTTTCACTTATTGGGCCTTAAGGTCCATTATAGTTTTAAAGTTAGCCCGTTAACTTTATAATAAAAATACTATTAGTTATACTTTATTAGGCCGAGGCCTAAACTTAAGCCCAAAACCATGAAAATATATATATTAGTCTATATGCCGACTCAAACGGACCAAAACCCATTAAGCCACAAGCCCAAAATATAAGCCGAAATCAACATAGGCTATAAGCCCAAAATATAAGCTGAAACCAATAAGATATAAGCTCATTATATAAGCCGAAACCAATAAGCTATAAGCTCATTATATAAGCCGAACCAAATAAGCTCTAAACCAAAATAAGCCAAAATAAATGGGCCAAGCCCTCCTTTTCTTGCCGGGCAGAGTGCAACCGAACCCAAACCATGATTATGGTTGGGCCGAGCCAACAAGCATAACCCAAAATCAAATAAGCCCTTTTACACTAGCTTATTTTTAAGCATTCTCCTAAATAAGCCCAAAATCACTTTGACAAAATTATAAAAATACCACCACAACCAAAATATTCAAACTTTCGACCCTTGTTTTTTTATTTCGAGTTGACACAAACAAACACCCCTTTTATACACTTTTTGTTTTTAAGAATCGATTTTTATGAAGATCAACTTGTACAACTAGTATTAAGACACCAAAATAAGCATAGAAGTACAACTTAAATCAAATTTAGAAAACTTACAAACTTTTTAGCGAGTTTTGTTCGATTGTGACCCAAGAGAAAGACCCAAAAACCTTTTTCTATAACCCGCGTCTATCTAATATTAACCCACTATCGATTTTTTAACCATGTGTTCTTGGTAATCTTCAAAAATAATGTTTCTTGTTTCCCTTGGTGCTCGTCTGAATAGAGAGATAGAGGAGAGATGTATGTTTTTTTTATTTCAAAATAAGTGAATGAATCAAAATATTTGAGGTGGTGGAGAATATAAAGATACTAGTTGAGACAATCCTAGCTAAAAAATAGCCATCTTGTCCCCTAAGGCCTATCTTGACCGAAAATGGATCCTAGGAGGGTCTTGGGTTCTTCTTTTTATGTCAGGATCACTTAAAAGCTCAAAGTTTGATGATTTAAAACGTTACCCAAGTTTAGTTAATATTTCCATTGCATTTAAAATCACTTTTCCATAAATCTAGGTTATTTATACGACACTTATCACCTTAGTTTACTACAAAAATTCTATTTAGACGCTGTCGGCCGGGTCATGACCAAAAATAAGAATTTTTGTTAAAAACTCAACTGAACCATCCTCACAATTATGAAAACATTTTAAATCTCCAAAATACGCTTTGTCAAAACCAACTTGCTCAAAATTTACACTTTAACGACCGTAACGGTCTTTTACCGAATTTCACGAAAATGACCGTTTTTCTGAAAACTTCTAAATCACACACCAACGATTTACGTTTTAAACCAATGTTTTCTAAAATCATGAATTTATTTAAATAAATAAGCTCATTACACACTTCCGAATCACTTAAACGTATCCCCAAACAAACTGTCGTGCCGTTACGTGCTGCATGACGATTTTCTAAAATCACGGGAAAGCTTCCCGAAATTACTTAAAATACCAACCAAATACTCCGAAATGGAAAGACGAATCAAAAGTGATTCTCTCCAGAAATACAAAACTCCATCAAACTCCTGGTTAAACCGTAATCGTTTTACGCAAAAATAGTCAACTAAAGTTAACTTTTTAGCTTTCCTCAGAAAACTGACAAGATCGAAAGACTTCAAAATACGAAATTATAATATTTTATAATACTTAACCCTGGGCAAATTACCGGTTATTATAAACATAAACTATGCTCATAGGTATTCTTTTGTGGGTCCTCTGCAAGAAAAATTGAAGACACGTCTTATCTTATGTCCATGATCCTTAATTTGGAAAAACTCAGTCTAGTTCTTTCATAAGATTTGGATTTACTAAGAGGGACAAGAACAAACTCATTCGATTAGTAAGTTATCAATCAAACCTCCCGCCTATTAATTTACCTAAGAAAATGAAATCTTTCTACATAACTCGTATTATATGTAAATTTACCTATTACTAACTGAAAAGGGGATATAACCTATATTTTTCATTTGGCGCATTCAAGATCATCTAGTTAACTCGTTGTTCAAACAAACCCAAAACTCTAATACAAAGATCTAAATTTACCCAAGAAAATGAAATTAATTATTTATATAAACAATAAAGATCTCTATGAGTGTATAAACTTTAGAAGAGGCAAAAGAATCTAACATTCTTGAGACCAAGACTTTATGTGATAACAACATCTTAATTATTTTTGACAAGAATTAACTATCAATCTAATTCAAAGGAGTAAATGACTAAAAACTGCATCCCACATGGCAACATTTAAATGTACCACTCAGGCCCAGACTTTATTTACTATTCTATAATTTTTTCTACAAATCAGTTTTCCTATGTCATCCTCTTCTATTAGTGGTGGCACATTTGACTCATTAATTCATGAAAGGACAAGCCTCGGTAGTTTTATCTAAATAGATAATAGAAGTCTCTGCCCTTGTATTGCGGGTACGTGGCAAACATATATCGGCTTACCACATGCAATTCTTCCACCATCATTTCCTGTGCTCTTGCTGAGCTCATGGCCACTTGAAAGATAGATAGGTAAAATCAAGATTAGTTTCTCTATTACTAAGGCATAGTGAGGTGGGAACAATTGGAAAATTATCCCTCCATAATAGCTTTGGAAATAATCTATCACCTATAACCAGGGACACACTCACAGAGAACATACAATCATTCTCATTGGTAATATCAGAACTGCAATTCCATCTACTACTTAACATTCTATTATACCCTACAGGTTGAAAAAAGAGAACAAAAGATAAGCAATCCTTAAATAACCTTATCAAGCGACACGAACAGTTAGACAAAATCTAGCTTTGGTACATTGCTGAGATTTTTAGCTCTTAGGAGAACGTCAAATTCCAATGATGGATTGAGCTCCAATGAGTGGAATCTACATAATTTAATATTCCTAAGATTTGTACAATAAAATCAATATAAAGGTTCAGTTAAAACAAATTCTGCAAGGAACCCACCTGCTTGTCTAGTGGTGAATTTTTCAGTACCTGGGTTGATAAGAAACCATAAAAGTTTGCATTAGAGCTTTCAATAAGAAAAATAATATACTCAATATTAACACAATCATATCAAATCTGACAAATGAATAAGCCAATTTGAGCAGAAAAATATGCATTGAAATTTTTATAAGAGCAAAGGTATTGATGAGAGCATTTCTAATAGTACCGAGGAGAAAATAACAACATATAGTTTATGCATGTTAGATTTTAAAAACTGGTCTTGTATAACGCTTGCATGAGACAAATAATATTGCTAGTTTTTGAAACATGAAGAGAGTATATATCATCTTCGCTTACTTCTACATTCCCAAGATCACCAACATGGTGATGCTCATCATTAGGAGCACCGTGCTCCTTTCCATAAGGATTGTAATGAGGACCTATCATCAAAAAGAAAAGATTTACCGTTTGGATATATCATCTTTACAGATAAGGTAATTCACTATTGATAAATTCCACAAAGAACACATACCAGCTGACATGCATCCATTGGTAGTGTCACCAAGTGCATGAACGTGGAATCCATAAGCTCTAGGTTTTAGGCTAGAAAGTTCTCTAGTAACAGTAGTGGAAGAGCCTGAGACATTGTGCAAGTAAGATGACTAATATATTTTTGTATACTCCAAACAAAACATCAAAACATAACTCGAATATTACCTTCTGACTCTTGATTAAAGAGGATGGTGCCGCTAACACCTTCGATGCTGTTAAGAACCACAACTAACTTCGCCATTTTAATTTCTGTATGTGATCTGAACAATAAAATAACCAAATATTATCATATATTAAGACATAATTTAATCAGTTGTCTTTGAGATAAAGGCAACTACCTGTAATTTTGTCGCCAATTACGTTGTAGTCAGAGGTCGTGTGACATAATTTAATCAGTTGTGTTGCTGTATGAGGGGACGTATAAAAAATTAAGATACAAAAAGTTGTCAGCGAAAATAGAAACCTACATGTGAAAGTTTAATGATTATGTATTAAACATATTCTACTTTAGATTATTTAGCTCTATTCAATTATTTACCTCATTACTCCTGTGAGCACTTACTATGTTTTCATCAAGAAGTGCCAATAAAGGTCTATTGATCTCCTTCTTCTCCACCATATCTAGTAACTATTATATATGTATTTATGCAGTTTACATCCTTGTTTTCAGCAACAGCTTTCATTGTCATCAGTATTCTATACACATAAAAAACGAACATAAGTTAATTTAGGGTTTATATAAATAAAATCTTAAATTAACACAGCTTATCAAAAAAATAACACATTTCATTAGGGTTTTGAGAAAAAATATATTCCTTTAAAATAAAACAAAAAGATGACCAACCTAAAAAAAGAAACCAACATATGCACACACAATCTTTCATTAGTGTTTTGAGAAAAAACATATACCTTTAAACAAAATACAAAAGATGACAAACTTGCAAAAAAAACAACATATGCATACACAAAATCATAAAAATAAAAATATGAAACTGATAAATCAATGATAAGGTTTAGGTTTATGATAAGCAATGCCGTAACTTTTGAAACTAATTAAATGTGTAGGGATTATGTTACTTCAAAGTTGTAATTATCTTTAAAAAAGATTGATGTATTTTATTTGGAATTCAAATCTTTAGAAAATAATTAAAAGATTGATGTGTTTTATTTAAAATTCAAATCTTCTGCAAATATTTTTCAAATTTATCTCAAAAGAGAATTTTTTAAAGCAATACATATTTGATTTTAATTATCAGTCACAACTTGTGGAGTGATCCACTGGTTCAGGTGCTTGTTTGTGATAGCAGAACCCAAGGTACAAATCTTAACATGGACATAATTTTAAAAAAATCCAGATTTTCCAAAAACGTGTATTAGGTGGCTTTAATTGTGATGACATGGCTTTAATTAGTGATGACATGACTTTCGTAATGACACGGATTTAAGACATGGCTTTAATTAGTAATGACATGACTTTATAGGATGATTAGTGGCATTATGATATGACATACATCCTCTTATATATATATATATATATATATATATATTAAATATATCGGAAAGAATACGAACAACATATAATTACCGATAAGGTTCGATACCGAACAGGCACTTCTGGTCATCACATAGAGCACATAATCCACAAAAAGCATATCCTTAATTCATATCGCTACCTGTGACATTTCCACTAAAACTCTCAAGGCAACATGCACTACTCTAAGGCAAGCACGGCCAACATCAATCAATCAACATTGCTACCCGCGATAATTTCACCTACATTCTCAAGGCATCGCACACTACTACTACTAAGGCAGCATGGCAATCCTAGAATCAAAATGATCTCAAACTCAACACTCGCAAGTGTTCTCATCACTTTACATCCTATCATTTTCAGGTGGTCTCATTACTCACACATCCCTTCCCTCCTCTAACATAACTTTAGAAAACTAACCCCATCATTTCATAGTCCTTCATGAATTAAGCATAGTTGATCAGGCTATGCGTAATTTAGGAAATACCGTGAACTGCTCGGGCTAGTTAACTTTCGTCATGTTCGAGGTTTTACTAAAAACAGACTTCACTTTGGTTATAGTTGCGTTTTTATTTTATTTTATAAAAACCGGCATTCTCTATAACCTTGGCTCTTGATACCAATCTGTCACACCCCGTCAGTGGCGGAAACACGGGATGCGACGATACCGTTCATCGCACAAGATACAAGATCATACACTTTACAATTTACAAAGAAATGAAACTTGGGTTTACATAAATTTTACAAGTTAAGATTTAACAATAAAATTAACAAAAAACCCATCTTGACCCAGTCCTATTGAGTTACATCTTTGCTCTTCCAACATCATTCTTATACCTTTAACTGGCACACTTAAAAATGATACTCGAAAACGTCAACAATAATGTTGGTGAGCTCGTAGGTTTGACCTTAAACCCAAATGCTGTGCCAATAACTCAAAACAGTGGACAAAAGTGCAATATGATAGTGAATATATGAGAATCGCTCATGACTTAGCATCCTCGCTAATCATGTAAACTCGACCTAGCTTACCCGCTAGTCAAACCATGCCCTAGCATCACCGCTAGTCAAGTAGCAAATATGTCACTTATTCACCTAAAGGGCCTACCAGCTGGAGCACTATATTAGGGCAGGACCCAAAACCCTTTCATGCCAAACACAGTACATGTAAGTAAAACCAAAACCCTTGCCGTGCCAAACACAGTACAAGCAAGAAAAATCACATCAAATATATTCACATAGCAATCATAAGCACATAATTGTCCCAAGAACAAAACCACATTTCGCACAGTTAAATTTCAAAACAGTTCAAAACACATTTGAGTATCATTTTTCCCCAACGGAAAAACAGTAGAAAAATAGGGCTACAAGAACTCACCTCAATAGCAAATAATGCAACTGTACAAATCTCAAACTCAAAGCACAAATAATCTCAACGCAAGCGCACAACAGTACCTGGCCACGACCTAATAATTTACGAAACTTTATTAATGTTTGTAAAAAGTTGTCTTGTTGTACAAGTATTCGTCTTTACTCACACCAAAATTCTCAATTCCGTTACAAAACCTCTTTCCTTATCACAAAACTTTTACTCTTTATCTCAAAATCGTTATCTCATATCAAAAACCGTTATCTTTTACCAAAACCGTTATCTCTTAACCAAAACCGTTATCTTTTACCAAAACCGTTATCTCGGAACCAAAACCGTTATCTTTTACCAAAACCGTTATCTCGTAACCAAAACCGTTATCTTTTACCAAAATCGTTCTCTCGTATTATGGTTGTGTGGTGAATTACTCAAAAAGACTCAAAACACTTGGGCTAAGTGTGACATCAACATCATTTATCCAAAACATCAATCATCGTTGAAACGGGACAAACGATCAAACAATCCAAGAAAATCTGACGAGAAATAAGTGGGAGTTCGAAGATCCAAATTAAACGAATAAACATCTCCGCAACGTTAAAGTATACATATACTTAAATATATTTATAATAATAAAATAATAATATTTTATTATTTTCGTCTCTTTATCGGCTAAAAAGGGTAATTATAAAAGGGATAATCACAAAAATACCCAATTTTTTTACCTCACTTCACAAAATACCCAACTTTTTAACCAAAAAGCCAAAATACCCGTCAAAATCGCAAATTTTGACACTTTTGGAAGCATTTGCGAATTAGAAAAAAAATCAAAAATTTGCAACATTTTTAGTAAATTTCGCAAACATTTTGCGATATTTCTTAAAAATATAGCAAATTTTCGATTTTTTACTAATATCGAAATTTTTTGATATTTTTCAGAAAAATCAAAAATTTGCGAAATTTATCCAAAAATTCGAAAATTTGCTATTTTTCAAAAATATCGAAAATTTGCTATATTTTGCAAAAATATAGCAAATTTTCGATATTTCGTAGAAATATCAAAAATATATATTTTATTTCAGTATGTGTTTCCTCGTATTAGCATAATCTACTGTTATCTCTTGTTTGATTTTCAGGAAATGGAGCCTGATATTGAGAACATGACGATGAACGAGTACCTTGAGTATGAAGCCGTGAAAGAAAGACAATTGTGAGACGATGTTCGATCCAGAAGAAGTCCAACAAATTATAATGAGGCGGATGTTAACTCTTTTCACCAGAATAAGAGTAAGACTTTTAGCTATCCATACTCTCATAACTTAACTCCTCTACACCCTTGTTTCCCACCTGTTCAACCCTATCCTAAGAGTTATTTAGTTTATCATCATATTACAGAGCAACGATGTTGTAGGGACATTGAAAGAAAATATAACTATAGCTATTAATCTTATTCGTTGCTAAACAAAGGCCTATGAATGAATACTCTCAGTGATCACCTCTTATGTTTCACATCCTAATTTTTTGCTAACCACCCATACACTCTAACACTGAGTAAGGAAGGAGTTCCGAATTTGATATTAAATCTATAATATGACTTACTTAGAATAGGAGCTGAAAATATGAAGCGAATGGGGCATGATATAGTTCATGATCGTATTTGGGAACAAGATGATGATTCGAAGGAAGACCAGGAGGAAGATGGTGATTATGGGGAAATTTTTTATATGTGGGATATTACGACCGAGGATGTAGAACGAATTAGGAAATTTTTTAACGTCCCTGATGAAATAGACGAAATAGTACAACTTGTGATCCCAGAACCCATTCACACCACACAACCTAATGATGATTATGTAGCATCGGCTACTAAATCAATTTTTGACGAACTTTTGGAAAGTCATTACAGTTGACAAAGATCTTGAATGTAGCCATAATTGACGAGGAGGCTGATTTTAATCCTACTAAGGATCTAGAAGAGCTTGAAAGACTTCTAGCTATGAGACCTCAATCAAATTTTATGGAAATTCAGGTGCATTCAGTTAACATTAATATTCATACTCAACTAATGAGTCCCTTAAATGGAGTGTTTAAAACATCTAAACCATGTAAGGTAGATAGGGAAGTTATATATCCTGGAAGGTATGCTTTTTATTCATCATTTCCCTATCATGTAACTTACTTATACCTTAAGGGTGTCTATTGCTACTTCCACCTACACTTGATCCCAAGTGAGGGGATGGACACCAATTACCTAGTAAATAAGGGTGGAGTCAAGCTAGAGGCTCAAACAAAAACAAGCGCTTTGTAGGAGGCACCTCATGCCTATCTTTTAATTCATGTTTTGTCTTATTTTATTTCAATTTTTGCATATTAGTTGGTTTGTATGTTTCTAACTTGGTTTTGCAGGGTTTAACAGAAATAGAGCAAAATTCATGATCATTTCAATTCATAATCATATGGTAAAACTGTTGTTGATGCAGCAATTATGGCGTTACCAACTTAGTTACGCCTATCAAGGACCATTACGAACATTATTCTTACAAGATTACGCCGTAACATGCTTAATGAAATTTTCTAAAAAGGTATCATATGATTACGACATAACCATGATGGTTACGCCGTAACCTCTTTCTAAAAAACTTAATAATCATGTTTGAAACATTTCTAAACCGTGTATATTGGTAAATAAACTTTGTGGGTACGTTCTCTGGAAACCCTCACGAGACTTCATTAGTCTTCATTACATAGACGCTGAGTGGTTTAAAAGGCTCTGTTGGGCATATGCTAATGCAACCGTAATTCCTATGAAGTGAGTATAGGATTGTATTTCTTGTATTAATTCTGTAATTTTGGTATCTTTCTTTTCCCTGAGTAGTTTCTTGTGTATACAGGTTGAAACATGCGAAGTTGATACTTGGCTATAGGGACACATGTGAAATCCGAATTCGTTTGATACCATGTTGATGATGATGGGATGATTGCTCGAGGAAGCATACTTGGAGCATGTCTTAGAGCATGATAGTCTTCTTCATCAATACCGTAGCAATTCCAGAGAAGTTTATTGTCTTAATTCTACTCTTTTATTTTTTTTCATTTCCTTAAGGTACAATAGGGACATTGTACAAATCAAGTGGGGGTGGGAGTAGAATTAATACTTGACGTATGTTTTGCCTTTGATTTTCTAGTTTTCTTTAAAAATTATGCCAATTTTAAAAATTTTGACGAATTTTTCTTAAATAACTAGAATTAATCTTTGCCGAATGCACATTACCCTTTATTATTACTTGGTGAGATTTAAGCCTAATATTCTGTTTCCTATCATATTATTTCAAAAATCCACCAAATATAAGTGTGCCGGTACTAGTATTATTGACTTTAGAACTATGGCATGTACATCATTGTGAGGGCTTAGTTGATTAGCAAGAATAGATAAGTTCAATGAAGGAAACACTTAGAAATCACCCAAATAGCTGTATTGGGGACTTGTTTACACTGGTCTAGTCGAGACTCCATGGATAACCCCTTTTGTTGCACTCATTATTAGTGCAAGATACTCCTAGATCACCCATGTTGAGCCAATCTATGTTTTCACCCTACTCTATATGTTTTCGTTACACCATTTCACCTTAGCCTGTCCTATAGTCTTTATTTTCTTTGTGTTGAAATTTCTGACTACTTAAGTCCATGGTTCGGGGGAATGGGATTGAAAATTTTATGCATTCGTGGAAGACCAATCAATTATGACCTATAAAGACCCCTCTGTATCACCACTTTCGACATTGTTTATCTCAAGTAGGGGGGGTGTACGTATAATATCGAATGTTGATACTTGGCAATAATTAGATATTATCTCCTGTATCATTTGCATATTATGAATGAAAGAAAATGAATAGAAAAGAGGGTGAAACAAATAGCCATCACTGTGCTAAAAATGTTAAAGATGGATTGCAAATAAAAAAATATAAAAAATAGAGCTAGTAGCCATGATTTGCACCAAGGACATCTCAGTAAAATATAGTTAGTAGCCCATTATTACACCAAGTCATCCCAATACTTATGAAAAATAGAGCTAGTAGCCCATTATTGAAGATCAAAATTTCAGACTTAAACTCTTTGACCCATGGATGGACAGTAGCTAGATATGACAACCTTATATTACTTTAGACTATTTGTTTTGTGTTTTTATATTAACAACCATTAAATGTGTATCCCTGTCTTATCCTTACTACTTTGTCACCCATAAAAACCATACTAATCCTTGTTGCCTTCAAGAGTATTTGATCTAATTCTTAAACGGTGTGATTGGTGTACTTTCCAAGCTTATGATAGAATACATGCTATGACTGTGCAATTGAGCGATCACCCCGAAAATGAAACACTTAGACTAGTGGAGAGTTGAGTGACTTTTTATCCCCTTTTCGTGAGGTGCTCGGCTTTGATGTTTTTTAGCATAAGTGTTTTATAGATTCATTTATTGAAATTATCCTTGAGAAATCTTTTTATAAAATGTTCTAACAGGTTCTACTTGAGGGCAAGCAGAAGTCAATTGGGGGGGAGGGGGAATATTTGATAACATCAAATATTTAATACTTTTTAGTGTCAAATTACCCCCTATATTACTTGCAAATGTTTCACTAATACTCGAAAACGAGATATTTTTTTATCATTTTGTAGTTTTTAGGTGAAATGCAGGAATGTGACAAGGAACAAGGGAAAAGGGACTTAAAGTGTAAATTCTGAAGGATGTTACAGTGTAACCCCAAAAATGGTTACACCGTAACATATATTAAGCAAGTACGAAGATCAAGGACCACGTTACGACATAACATTATATCTAGTTACACCGTAGCCATATAGATGGAAGGAAATCTTGCCAAAGTTAGAGTTACGGCGTAACACAATATCTGGTTACGCCTTAACGATAAAGATCCGCATATATATGGAATGAAGATCACGAATTTATGGAAATTATTTGACGGTTACGGCGTAAATCAAAAGTCAAAATTGCATTTACTACAAGTTTGCTGAAGGGTTTACGGTGTAACAAAAAACTGGTTACAGTGTAACCAAAAATTGGTTACGGCGTAACCAAAAATTGGTTACGCCATAAAGTCTATTTTTTCCTATATTTTGGAATGTCGACATCAGCAAGGTTACGGCGTAACCCACAAATCAGTTACGCCATAACATACTCAGAAGCCTATAAATAGGGGCCGAATTCAGCCTTAAGAATAATCCTTCTCCCTCCCCTCTGAGGGGACGACTGGGACATCTCCTCAAGTCGTTTTTCAGTACTCTCCAACCTTTCAAGAAGGAAGAATCTGGTCCCGATCATCATCACCATACAGTTTGGTTCGATTATCATGTTTTCATTACTATCATTAATTAACGATAATATTAATTGTATGAATACAGTTTTTGGCTATGCTTATCTTATTAATTATCATTCTAATTCATTTACTTCTTGCTAATTGTGATTGGGCATATTACTTTGACCATAAGAATGCCAAATATGATGCTCGCTCACCATGACCAGTGGGACAAATCCCTGTTACTATAAAGGCTATAAGGGCTAGGATTTGCGAGATAATTGAGGATTAGATGATCATTCAATCCTTGCTTTCACATTAAGTAGAATAAGTGGATCATTAAATTAATTAATAAGTAATTAGGACCGTATCTCCTTCTCTTCTTTCGTACCTAGTTCATTTCAATTAAGATTTATTCTTTTCACCAGAACAGCTTTTTAAACGTGACAACCAACTTAAACTCAGATTTGTAACCGCCTTTTAGCTCTTGGGACGACCTCAGATTTACCAAAACTACACTACTCACAATCGGATTCTCTGCCCGTGAGTGCGTTTTTAAGGTGAATCGAGTTTTATAAATTTAAAACTTGGTAAATAATTATTTAAAAGAAAATACGCATCAAGCATCCTCGCTAATCATGTAAACTCGACCTAGCTTACCCGCTAGTCGAACCATGCCCTAGCATCACCTCTAGTCAGGTAGCAAATATGTCACTTACGCACCTAAAGGGCCTACCAGCTGGAGCACTATATTAGGGCAAGACCAAAAACCCTTACATGCCAAACACAGTACATGCAAGTAAAACCAAAACCCTTACCGTGCCAAACACAGTACACGCAAGTAAAATCACATCACATATATTCACATAGCAATCATAAGTACATAATTGTCCCGAAAACAAAACCACGTTTCACACAGTCAAATTTCAAAACAGTTAAAACACATTTGAGTATCATTTTCCCCCAATGGAAAAACAGTAGAAAAATGGGGCTACGATAACTCACCTCAATAGCAAATAATGCAACTGCACAAATCTCAAACTCAAAGCACAAATAATCTCAACGCAAGCGCACAGCAGTACCCGGCCACGACCTAATCATTTACGACACTTTATTAATGTTTGTACAAAGTTGTCTTATTGTACAAGTATTCGTTTTTACTCACACCAAAATTCTCAATTCCGTTACAAAACCTCCTTCCTTATCACAAAACTTTTACTCTTTATCTCAAAATCGTTATCTCATATCAAAATCGTTATCTCATAACAAAAACCGTTATCTTTTACCAAAACCGTTATCTTTTACCAAAACTGTTACTTTTACCAAAACCGTTATCTCGTAACCAAAACCGTTATCTTTTACCCAAACCGTTATCTCGTAACCAAAATCGTTATCTTTTACCAAAACCGTTATCTCGTATTATGGTTGTGTGGTGAATTACTCAAAAAGACTGAAAACACTTGGGCTAAGTGTGACATCAACATTATTTATCCAAGACACCGATCACTGTTGAAACGGGACGAACGATCAAACAATCCAAGAAAATCTGACGAGAAATAAGTGGGAGTTCGAAGATAAAAAATAATGGATAAACATCTCCGCAACGTTAAAGTATACATATAGTTAAATATATTTATAATAATAAAAATAATAATATTTTATTATTTTCGTCTCTTTATCGGCTAAAAAGGGTAATTATAAAACCTTGTCATTTTAACATAACCACGCTTGATCGGCACTTAAAGTTTATCGAAAGTCACGTTTCGTCCTTTAACCGAATCGACACAAAATAAGTTTTCACAATATATTTCTAAGTGTGGGATTTTTACAAAATTTCGGTATGACCCGTTCGCTTATACAAGATTTCCTAGATTTTAAAATCTCAATTCTAAACACTTTTTCTCAAATTCTCAAGTCTAAATACTTTTCCCAATTCTCACCAAAACCTCCGACTAAACGTCAAATTCTATATCTCAAAATACTTTAACAAATCACATTTCCTCCATCGACCTTCAATATTGACACGAAACATGTTTCACTTTTAAAAAAATTCACTTTAATCGTACTAAACCACTAATTTTCGCTTATTGGGCCTTAATGTCCATTATAGTTTTAAAGTTAGCCCGTTAACTTTATAATAAAAATACTAATAGTTATACTTTATTGGGCCGAAGCCTAAACTTAAGCCCAAAACCATGAAAATATATTAGTCCATATGACAATACAAACGGGCCGAAGCCCATTAAGCCACAAGCCTAAAATATAAGCCGAAATCAACATAGGTTATAAGCCCAAAATATACAAGCCGAATCCAAATAATCCATAAGCCCAAGAATATAAGCCGAAACCAATAAGCTATAAGCCCAAAATATATAAGCAAAAAATAAGCCGAACTAGATAAGCCATAATCAAAATAAGTCAAAACATAATAAGCTTCTATATAAGCCGAAACCAAAAATAAGCTAAACTCAAATAAGCCAAAGCTAAATAAGCTCGAAATCAAATAAGCTATAAGCCGAAACAAATCAAATGGGCCAATCCCAATATTTTTATTCCGTTACAAAACCTCCTTCCTTATCACAAAACTTTTACTCTTTATCTCAAAATCGTTATCTCATATCAAAATCGTTATCTCATAACAAAAACCGTTATCTTTTACCAAAACCATTATCTTTTACCAAAACTGTTATCTCGTAACCAAAACCGTTATCTTTTACCAAAACCGTTATCTCGTAACCAAAACCGTTATCTTTTATCAAAACCGTTATCTCGTAACCAAAACCGTTATCTTTTACAAAACCGTTATCTCGTAACCAAAACCGTTATCTCGTATAATGGTTGTGTAGTGAATTACTCAAAAAGACTCAAAACACTTGGGCTAAGTGTGACATCATCATTTATCCAAAACAGCGATCACCGTTGAAACGGGACAAACGATCAAACAATCCAAGAAAATCTACAGAAATAAGGTGGGTTTGTTTTTGAGTTAGAGATAAAAATAACGGATTAACATTCCGCAACGTATAAAGTCGTATACATATAATTAAATATATTTTATAATAATAAAAATAATAATATTTTATTATTTTCGTCTCTTTATCGGCTAAAAAGGGTAATTATAAAACCTTGTCATTTTAACATAACCACGCTTGATCGGCACTTAAAGTTTATCGAAAGTCATGTTTCGTCCTTCAACCGAATCGACACAAAATAAGTTTTCACAATATTTTTCTAAGTGTGGGAATTTTATAAAATTTTGGCATGACCCGTTCGTTTATACAAGATTTATAAGATTTTAAAATCTCAATTCTAAACACTTTTCCCAAATTCTCAATTCCAAATACTTTTTCCCAATTTTCACCAAAACCTCCGACTAAACGCCAAATTCTATATCTCAAAATACTTTAAAAAATCGCATTTCCTCCATCGACCTTCAATATTGACACGAAACATGTTTCACTTTTAAAAAATTCACTATAGTCGTACTAAACCACTAGTTTTCGCTTATTGGGCCTTAAGGTCCATTGTAGTTTTAAAGTTAGCCCGTTAACTTTATAATAAAAATACTAATAGTTATACTTTATTGGGCCGAAGCCTAAACTTAAGCCCAAAACCATAAAAATATATTAGTCCATATGACGATTCAAACGGGCCGAAGCCCATTAAGCCACAAGCCCAAAATATAAGCCGAAATCAACATAGGCTATAAGCCCAAAATATACAAGCCGAATCCAAATAAGCCAAAAGCCCAAGAATATAAGCCGAAACCAATAAGCTATAAGCCCAAAATATATAAGCCAAAAATATATAAGCCAAAAATAAGCCGAACTAGATAAGCCATAATCAAAATAAGTCGAAACATAATAAGCTTCTATATAAGCCGAAACCAAAAATAAGCTAAACTCAAATAAGCCAAAGCTAAATAAGCTCGAAATCAAATAAGCTATAAGCCTATAAGCCGAAACAAATCAAATGGGCCAAGCCCAATATTTTTCCTTCTTTTCTTTCTTTTGCCGAAACCAACCAAAGCCCAAACGACCACATAAGCTCAAACTATGCTTATTTTTAAGCATCTTTCAAAATAAGACCAAATATTATTTTGACAAAAATTAAAAAAATACCACCACAACCAAAATATTCCAACTTTCGACCCTTGCTCTCTTTTTGTTCGAGTTTGACGCAAAACACCCCTTTTATACACTTTTCGTTTCCAAGAATCGGTTTTTATGATGATCAACTTGTACAACTAGTATTAAGACACCATAATAAGCATAGAAGTACAACTTAAATCAAAATTAGAAAACTTACAATTTTTGGCGAGTTTGGTTCGATTTTGACGCAAGAGAAAGACCCAAAAACCTTTTTCTATAACCCGCGTCTATCTAATATCAACCCACTATCGATCTTTTAACCCCGTGTTCTTGGTAATCTTCAAAAATCAATGTTTCTTGTTCCCTTGGTGCTCGTCCGAAATAGAGAAAGAGAGAAGAGAGAGATTTTTTTTGTTTGATTTCAAAATGAATGAATGAATAACAATGTTTGAGGTGGTGGAGAATATAAGGGTACTAGTTGAGACAATGTTGCTAGAAAATAGCCATCTTGCCCCATCAATCTCATCCGATTGGGATCCTAGGAGGGTCTCGGGTTCTTCTTTTTGTGTCGGGATCACTTAAAAGCTCACAGTTTGATGATTTAAAACGTTACCCAAGTTTAGTTAATATTTCCATTGCGTTTAAAATCACTTTAACGTAAATCTAGGTTATTTATACGACACATATCACTTTAATCTACTACAAAAATTCTATCTAGACGCTGCCGGCCGGGTCATGACCGAAAACATGATTTTTTGTTAAAAACTCAATCCGACAATCCTCAACAATTATAAAAACATTTAATTCCAAAATAGCTTTGATAAAACCAACTTGCTCAAAATTTACACTTTAACGACCGTAACGGTCTTTTACCGAATTTCACGAAAATGACCGTTTTTCTGAAAACTTCCAAATCACACACCAACGATTTACGTTTTAAACCAACGTTTTCCAAAATCGTGAATTTATTTAAATAAATAAGCTCATTACACACTTCCGAATCACTTAAACTTATTTCCAAACAACTGTCGTGCCGGTACGCGCTGCGTGACGATTTTTAGAAAATCACGGGAAAGCTTCCCGGAATTACTTAAAATACCAACCAAATACTCCGAAATGGAAAGACGAATCAAAAGTGATTCTCTCCCGAAATTCAAAGCTCCATCAAACTCCCGGTTAAACCGTAACCGTTTTACGCAAAAATAGTCAACTGAAGTCAACTTTTCAGCTTTCATCAGGAAAACTGACAAGATCGAAAGACTTCAAAATACGAAATTATAATATTTTATAATACTTAACCCTGGGCAAATTACCGGTTATCACAACGCCGTTATGGCGCGCCTTTTAGAACCCTGATTTTTTGTCGTAAAACAAAAATAGTACTATTATAAATAAAAATATGAATTAATATCAAAATATATAATATAAAGTATAAGAAAAGAAATAATGAATGATTGAAGATTTTTGAGGTCCCACAAAAAAGAATCAAGTCAGAAATGTAGTGTGGAGAGTCCGGGATTATGTATGCCCACATTTTCTGATTTAAGCCAAAGTCAACACCTAATATTATCACACCAAACATGGGTTTTTACTTTAAGTCCCAATTTTAAAAGCAAAAGAGGCATACCAAACGCTTCATATTATGATGAGAATCATAAATTGTACCAACAAATCATAACAACAAACGTAGGTAAATGATGGTGAATGATTATTCATTTAGATTTTTAGGATATTTTATCATGTTTTAAACTAAAATCATTGTTTCTTTTGTTGACTTGTGTTTAGATTCCTTATATCTCGTGAAATTTCACAAAACCGTTTATTTGAACAACTATGTTAGAGTTGTATTCTTGTATGTCTTCATATAATGTCGTTGTGAGTTGTTGATTCTTGCTTCACGTGACAATTGTTGCTATAAAACATGTAGCTTAATGAACAAACACACCGTTAATTTACGTTAGTTAATATCAAGTATATCTTACGTTAAAACCTATAATTTTCTATTGCGGTTGAACAAATGTCATGCAACCTAGTGCGAATTTAGTTGAAGTATCAACATAAAGATCAAATAAAAAGACAAATATTCGTGAGAAGGATAAAAAGATTTATTTTTTTAAAAAAGTTTTCAAAAAATTCTGAAAAAATTCCACAAGATCGTGTATGTTGGTGCATGAAAAAGTTGTAAAGGAAGTTTTTCTAAAAGTGGATAGTTTTGCCGAAAAATTTTTATTAAAAAAAACGTTTGTGCATTAAATCGGTTTTTTGTGCATCAAAAATTCGTTTTTGTACCCAACTTCTTTTGACTTTTTGCATCAAAATTTTATTGCGCATCAAACTATAACAAGTCGAAAAATTTGTGCATCAAAATTTTTTTGTGCATCAAAATTTCTTTTTTTGCGCATTAAAAAAACGTATAAAAACTCAAAATTAGAAAAACTTCTTTTACAAAAGTTTTATGCACCAACATACCTGATTTAATGGAATTTTTTTGGAATTTTTCGAGAACTTTTTTAAAAAAAGTTTTCTTTTTATCCTTCTCACGAATATTTGTCTTTTTATTTGATCTTTATCCTATATATATATATATATATATATATATATATATAGAGAGAGAGAGAGAGAGAGAGAGAGAGAGAGTCTATATATATATACCTTACAACGCATAATAATAACCTTATTATTGTCTCTTTAATTTCATTGACTGGTATGACTATTTTAGTGCCTCATTATTGTTGCTTGAGATGAGATGATAAAAGAGAGTTCCCATGTTTTAAAAATCCCTTTTAACAAGGATCTTGTTATAAAGCCTGGTATCGTCATGTGCCCACTTTTATTTTCTCATTTGTTTTTCTGTGTTGGAAATCAGAATAAAACTATAAAAAAAGTTTACCCAATCCAAACCCTTCGATCCCAATTAAAACTATCGAACCTTAACTAACTTTATACATATTAATATTTTATTTTACAATGTGCATCTGATTCCCATTACATTATTATCGATGCTAATAATAATAACCATGTTTTGATTGGTTAGCTTCAAACTCAAGCTTCAACTAAATATTCATTAAAAGTCACCAAATCCCTCCTTAAAGAACTTCCACTTTACATGTAGTACTCCACCCGTAATTCAATACTTTTTATTGTGTAAAAAGACAAGTTTTGTTATCTTATATGTAATTTATACAAAGTCTTGATATATATCTTGGTATGTTAAGCTTACTAATTTTATTTGCTGCAATTTTGAAACGAACCTTTAGACAAGTAGTTTATTTCGTTTCGGATGACTACCTTCCAAATATAGTCATGTAGCCAAGTTAATCGCTAACACAAGGTCACACCATACATACCGATATTGTCATCAGGGTAGCGTGTGCGTGCTAGTTTATTGTTATCAATTATCAGTGTTTTGCCAATTAACGCCGCAAGTACCAATTGGAAATTCAAGTATCTTCAAACAAAACTTAGTGCTAGAAAAAATGTTAACCCTAGAACGTTTATTTTAACTACACCGTATGTTTTTACCGACTTTTTGGAAATGATTAGAGGTGAGTAATGTATATCTTCCGGCCATCTTGTATATTTATCTTCGACACCATTGAAGTTAGATTTCAAATATCTCGTTTAAATGGGATTTTCTCAAGTTAATATAAACATGACCGGTAATGTTTCTCACATTAAAAAGAAAAATTAAGGCCTTATTTGTGAAAAAATATACCGGTCACGTTTATATTAACTTAAAATCCGTCTCGCTTTGTATACTCTTATAGTCATAAACTTGATGTGAAATTTTGGCCTCTTTAGTTTGTCCAACCAATCACCAAAAGACATCATTAAGCCAATTGGTTATTCAATATATATTGCGTGTCACGTCTTCGTCTATTATACAACATGATAAAGACATGTATGAAATATAAATAAAACTGTAGCTGAAGGGAATTGAAGGGCCTCTAATAATTCTTAAATCATTAAATTTTACGATGATGGGCAACTAACATATTTATAGTCAACTCCATGGAATCCTATGATGCTAACTAAAACATATGATTAATTATTACTAAATCAACTACTTCAAATCAATCAAAGTATTAAAACATCATTAAATGGTATTAATTTATCAATGTTTTAATACGGAGTAGATGGCATATACCCGATAAAGAATTAATCTCTCCATAATGCACTTGCTACTTAATTAAGCTTTCAAAGTGTAACTCCAAATGAAGCAATTCAATACCAGAAAACATTGCACATTAATGACATTATTGTTTGTTTAAAATCATGAGAAAACAAGCCAAAACACAACATGTGTATTTTGCATAAAAAAGATAGGGTTATAAGGTTCGAAAATGACTTAAAAAAATGATTTCCATATGACAATAATGGGAAATGTGGAATGACACCCAATCACAATTCATGTAGGCAGGCTGCTAATGTATCCCCAAATGATTTATATCTTATAAGAATCAACACCCAAATAATTGATTGTCTAGCTAACTTTTTTTTTTTTTTGCATGTGGTCACCAACTGTATTTTTGCTTTCCATTGCCTAACGAAAACCCTAGGGGCACGTTTGGTAGAGAGAATTTCAGAGATTAGAAATGAAGTAGAGAATAGAATTCAGAGAATAGAAATCAGTGAAGAATTTTATTTGATTCTACTGTTTGGTAACATCAGAGACTTAAACCTGAGAAATGCACAATTTTGTATTTGTTTTGATTTTTTTAACTATTTCGAATCGCGTTACTCGGGTTCAGAATTTTATTTGGGTTATTTGGGTCAACCTGAGTCGCCAAATATTAAATAGGGTCACGGGTTAAAAATGTTTTTGACTAACTCGAGTTCGAGTCGACCCGATTGACCAAAATAAAAATTTATATATATACGTATACGTTTAAATATTTTTTTTAATAAAATAAAAGTGGTGCTACTTCATTAATTATAGGCCTAGATCCATTTTTACAATTGATAATATTTGTGTTTTTCTAAACACAACATGGAGAAAACCAATTCCATCCAAAATAAGATGGAAATAACATCACCCAAATTTGCACTAGGGAGAATTGGGAGGGAGAATCAATTCTCCGCTTTTTTTTTTCTCGACATACCAAACAAGAGAAATGTTTTCATTTCCATTTCTTTAGGATTATTTCTCCCAACCAAACATGCCCTAGGTGTCACGATTATGAATCACGCAAAATTGACCAACAAAGTTCAGCCTTTCATAACTTGTGTCACATGATTTAAACACAGTGGGGGCATAATAACTAAAAACATGACACTGTTCCTATAAACTTAGCTAATATGGAAGTTCATTTCATAAGATCTAGTATTATTTCATGTCTTAAATAACGAGTGATAACGATAAGTTTGGGGCATTTGGATGATGAATTCGGTCGATGTTTTATATGAAACTTATAGATGCATGCTTACTTACAATCTGTGTATGCTTATGTACTTAATTATATGTCTATGCATTTAAGAGTTGACACATTTAATAGACTAACAATTTTTCGTTTCTCATCTTAATCCTTAGATATTAGCGTATTTGATTAGTAGTGTCTAGTGGCGAACCTATGATCGAAAGTCATGAAGCGCGTGTCACAAGAACTAAAGAAGACTTGTAACATCAAAACGTTGTGACAAGGTACATCACAATGACTCGAAGAAAATTGTCCTCTCCGATGGGCTCGATTGGTGGAGTGGTACTTTTGCTCCTACATGGATCCAAATGACTCGGAGAACCTCCTCGATCAGTCTCTGGAATTGACACATATCACAATCAAATTAGGCACAATTATTATTCTCCAACTTAAAAAAACTAGCGATGTCATTTTTTTTCTTTTATATTACTCGTATAAGAAGTTATTGGTATAAACATGCTCATATCATTGATTTGTACATGGTCTATTTACGGGACTGTGCCTACTTGCATGCGAAATTATACTAGCTCACGCTTAAAGGACAAGTCTTAAATGCATTTAGGTACCTTACAGCAAAAATCAAGTTACTTCACCCATACAATCTTTTATTTCTTTTTTCGTATAGAATTACGCATTAATAAACTCAGAAGTTGAGAAAGAGCATTAACTATGTCATGTAAACTGGTTTGAAATAATATCGTGATGTTAGCCAAACTTTTATATATTCACAGCGTATGGGTCGTGTCGTCGTGAACTCCTCGATTGTTTACTGATGTATCACCTGTTGCTATTATACCCTCTAACTATCATGAGCAGAATATACTTAATAAACATTGGTATAGAAAGAAAAAAAATGTGAATATTGGTGAATTTTATGATAGCAGAATTCGAATCTAACTCTACGTAAACTCTTGACTTTCTTTGCAAACACATACCCCGTGACTTCGATTTTATGCATGATTTAGTCTTGTAAATGGTTGGATAACAATAATAATAATTTTAACGTTGAAAAGTGCTTAAAAACAGGTCATCAAATCAAAATGTATTGTGTCACGTTTAACTTTTTGGTATAATAAATTTCATATAGCCAACAAGTTGAGCAAATCCCTATATTGTCGACGACAAGCACACTCCGGTGATCGAACCTAATAGATTGCTGCAATATGAGACTAGGGTGCGATTCACTCTCGCCTTAAATCAGACTACACGCTAAGAGGTACAATGCAAATTGAGCGCATGCTCGTAATTTCGGCAACGATGAACACCGAAGGTTAATAGGGCCAGGCCTCGCCCCCTTACACGGTCGAAGGATAAATAAATCTTACTTATTCTCCTAGGATCATTAAAAAGAATAATTAAAAAAACATTGTAAGAATATACAACATTATTTTTAGATATATATCGTTTTTTCTCTAAATAATTACTCGGTAGTTATCATCATACCTTTTGCTGAAATCTAGCACAACTCTAGTGCTAGTACATGTGGGGTTTAACCACCATGGTCTCATTTCGCAATGATCAATCGTTTTCTACAGTAACATTATCAAAACCCTGAATTCACTTGCAATCATTGAGTAACCACACAATAATCTTTACACTATAAAAAACCAAAACAATGTACATTATTTTGCTCATCATAGGACACACTAGCTAGGAACATAGTATTAAACATTGGCCCTATCCAAAAGTGGTTGTCTAGGGGTGCTCATAGTCTTTCAATTTCACTATATTAAGGATCATGCATACATGGAAGAGACATTTTGGTATTCAACAGCTAGCTTCAAATGGCTGTAAATTACAATTAAGCATCGAATATGGTCTCTTTTAAGTCTTTATCTACGTAGGTTCCATATATGGCCATCCTAGAGGCTTAGCTGTCTTGACAGAGGGCACCTACATTGGCAATTGGCTAGGTATAAGGTTTTTAGACCTCCCTGTGTGGTCCCTAAACTCTTGAAAATGGACTCCTAATATGCTGTTGATGCTTGTACAATGGTGTAGCAAATCCCTACCTTCTACAATACCTTTTGTTTGGTAGGGAAAATGTGTCGAAAGGCTAATCATAAGTTTCTGTGTGTAAATATTCAAAAAGTGACAAATTTAACTAGGACATGCCTAGTAAAATCTCAAAGCTGAAGAAAACTACTAAATGAAATTATATAAGATACCATTTGATTAATAGTATCAAGATTTTATACGATTTGCAATCCATACGATGACACAATTGAGACCAAATGTGTTTAAATTTGAAAAAAGTATGAAATTGGAGTCTAGCACGAAGGGATTTCAGCCTTTCGATTTTAACAAAATGTGATGGACAAATTGTCACATCGTCCTGCTCATTGCTAGCATTATGTGGAATTGACTGTTAAAGTTATGCAATCTCACTCTTTTAAATTCTTTTATCGATATTCAATTTATTTTCTAGTAACTGTTTTGCTAACTTATACAACTTGTAGAAATACATTAAAAGCATCTCACATCAACACATGCATGGCTAAACTAAAGACATTTAGTCACAAGTTTTAGACTTATCGTAGAGCATCATATGATGCGAAGTCGAACTTAAAACCTCTTAATTAAACACATATTATCGCTAGACTAAGGACATTTAGTCGTTAGTATAGAGGCAGATAAAGTAGTTTTTGGAAATTAATATAGGAAGTTGAAGTGATCACGCAAAACAATAGACCACACAAGTTGTAAGGAGCACACAAAGTGGGGGGGCACAAATGGTCCACAATTTCGTTTCATTATTTAATCATTATTTTAGGGTTTAAAAGTTGATTTAATTGGAAATGGAGTGGATTATTCCACATGGCGAGATGTTACGTGTTTAAATGACAGGGTGGATTGCATTAACTGATGTGGCATGATGGGTGGGTCCCACTTCTCACGAGATTGTAGGAGCCCTCTTTATTTCCCCCATTCCCTATTCTTTTTATTTCCGACTCTTCCCGCCTTATTTCGTTTTTGTATCTTTTATTTTAGTCGTAAAACTTAGATTTCTACTAGTAAATGTTTACTTGTTTGAAAGTTATAAGTTATGACACTTTTTAACCAGCTAGTATATAGAAAAATATTGAAAACTCGATTGTTTCTTTGTTTCATCATCTGTTTATTTTTTTTAACGGCAAAAATTAATTATATAAATAAAAAGCTACTGGCAAGGCGTTAGATTCCAGAAAAGTACAAATACAATACTATAAATAAGCAAAAAACTTAGACTAGCATCTTACTAACGCTTTAACTGCGATGGCTACAAAAAGGATGAAAAAACTCTTGCATATACACGACAAGAGAAAAATACCCGCTCACGGAGGCCGAGCCATCGGTTTTCACTCCAGAGCGTTTTTGATGCAACCCCAAACAATCTTCGGGGAACACGAGATATAAAAAACAAACGTCATCCTAAACAATACTCGAGAGAAGCATAGGGGATTTAAGCCAATCAATCCAGTTGCGGATCATGTGACCCCTATGATGAAGCCAAGAATACGAGGAAAGACGAATTCTGTCGAAAATGTCACTTTTTCTCATCGGGTGTGAACGAAAATGTCACTTTTCATCATCTGTTTATTTATTTTTATTCGGTGATGGTTTTTTTATGTGCTTTGTGAACCTAGTAAATTTAAGAAACAAGGTTTTTAACCCGCGCTTCGCTACGGAGCACGGGATTTTATGTTTTTTGAGATTTCAAAATGATAGAATTTATCAACAAACTTTCAACAAAAAAAAGCCACAACCCCAACATTTTGAATTGTTAAATTATAATTACACAATCAGATACATATTAAGCCACACCTTAGCGAGACAAATAAACAATCTTTTTTCTTAAACAACATCAGGCCAGAAGAGCTTTGACAATCTCAAGTTTAACCGAGTCCATAGATAACATGTTTAAACATGTGCATGTGTATTTGTGATCCATTCAATAGATAACAGATATCAAAGAGGAGTTTGTACTTACTTTAACCCACTAATATCAATATTTATCGCTTTTCTCTAAGATGAATCTGCTGGGATGTTCTTGTTCAGGTTCACTCCTCTTGGTCTCCTTTTTCGAGTAAATGATTCTTGATCTACATGAATGTTAATAATTAGCTGAATGAAATAAGACTTTCAAGAGTAATCAAATTGATGTTCAATACATATGAATTCAGCCAAGGTGATCTACAATTTATATATGAAATCTGACATAATTTAACAAATAGTGGAATGTGATTTTAATTTAACTGAGATTATACCTGCTGTATCAGGCACCTCTTAATTTGCATCAACCACTCTCGACGAATTAGCTACCGGTGACATGGAGCGAGGTGATTGTGTTGGTGTTGGCAGATCACGTGTCACCCTATCACGTTTAATTCCTTGACGAACACCTCTACCTCTGCTACCATAGTACTCGTATCCACTGCGAACCTGTTATCATGTGGTAAAAAACACTAATTTAGTAATGCAATATAAATTTTCATTCTCTATACCTAATGCTACCAAGATCTAGAGTTCCTAAATTGCAGAAGACAACCACTATCTGTAAACATACTAAACATACAAAATAGAACCATAACTTACTGTAAACATACCAAGACATGTCCCTGACTCGTGATATGATCAATTACTGTCTAAAAATGTGTCCTAAAACTTCCATGACATAACTAAACTCATATAGTCACAATCAACTCAACCCACTCCAAATATAAACATCCATTAAAATCCATGAAAACACCCGTTAAAAATGACCCAAATCACCCCTTTACTGTTGTTGTTTCACAGCAGTCCCAAACACCCATTAAAAACACCCAAAACCTCGTAATATCACAGATAACCACTTTCAAAAATCAATACCCCAAATCAAGAATATTTTCCATTTTCAAACATCTAATCTATAAAGATTAAAACATGATATAAAAAAATTATACCTAACGCGCTAGAAGCAAAATATAAATCATGTTGTGTGTGCAATTTTGTATGCATGCGTACGCACATAATCAATAGTGATTTGAATATACATTGAGAATGAATAAGAAGGCGCACCTTGCACAGCTGTAGAAATCATTCTCTGATTTTGCTTCTGATAATCCTGAAGTAATTCAACGTAAATTCTGCCGCCAAAAATGTTGCACCTCATTGCCAGTTACCTATACAAACAATGTCATCAAATCATTTATCTTCGGCAGAAAGTGTAGCACCTTGCGCATTTATTGTATATATTAGCAATCCTAATCTAAATCAATCCAATTATACCACGGTTACACTCAACTAAATCTCTTAATGGTTTTATATCCATACCTTGCCAGCAGCTCCAACATTAACACTGAACCCGCAATCATATATCTCTTAATTAGATCAGACTTTATGAACGCATTATCTATTATACTGACCTAAAACACAAAGAAGAAAGATGCAACCTGAATTTACGAAATAACTTCAGAAGCAAGAAAAGAACTTGTAACTTAATGGTAATACATTCAGTGATAAGAGAAAGAAATTCATATTGATCATTTTCCTAAACTTAAGCTTTTGCAGGACGGCTTCAACAGCTCCTTCTAAGGCAATGATATCAAACCCCCAGGAGTTTAGCTTTTCTAGCTGCAAACAAATCAAATATAAATGAGGTAAAGTCAATAAATCAAATTTTTGACATGGGTGGTATATATGCACATGTTATTTTTTACTTCATACTCATAAAAACATGTCTCAAAATTGATACCCTCACATTTATTTGATGTGTATGAAATAGTGTTAGAATATAAATATGCAAACACAATTATATTACATGTATGAAATTAATAGTTACGCATAGGAATCAGATTGTTCGAAAAGTTTATCTAACACGCATTTAGTTACCTAAATTCTACAACATAAATCCGGCTAAATTAAACAACCATCTATTCAATCCGCCTATAATATATCACATCTGAAAATAAAAACTATTATCGAATGGTGATAATCTAATCAAGATGTTGCAACACTTGATCTTGCCATGGCGACTCAAAACCTATTTGATCCAAATTTCGTCACCCTTTAGCAATATAATATAATAGAATCCAAATTGATCATTTTAGCATTAATGAGTTGCTCACCCATACTTAGACATAACAAAAGCATTAAGTGAAATATCCGACAGAAATTTTTTACCTTGGATTAGTATTCCCCCTGACCACTTTCTAGCCATATTTTCGCCACTTGAACCCATCATCTAACAGATCAACTTCACTTGTTGTATGCACTACAAATTTTGGCTCAGAGACTACCTTTTGAGCTGAAGTGGACTGGTCTACAGTCACAGTCCCAGCCCCTGTATTCCTACATTCCGTGAACAGAACACGTCAGTCAATTAGCAATATACTTAATTTTAACATACATATCATCTCTTAACGCGTCAATTAGATGGAAATTCAACAAAGGTGTACTTCTACTGCATAAATTTTCTATATTCGAAAAGCTAGTTTCTCATTCACATATTAATGAAGACATCGTGACTTCTATTAAATAATCCACAGGTTACTGATAAGTTTAAACAACGCTAACATATACCAAAAACCTCCTACCAATCATTAGAGTTTGACGTATATGACTGTCGTCCCTTATTTTTCAGAAACAGTCAACACTTGACATACCAAGTGTCTTTCCTAATTTAGTAGGTTGCTATCCTATCGCCAAAAGTTTCACAATGAATATATGATGGGGTATCATCTTATACCACAACAATTCATTCCAATTAGTTACGTTAAACCAAAACAGTATGACTCTGTAACAAATGGTCATCTTTAGAAGAATTGCTCAATTAGCTACTTTTATGACTACTGCAACTGTAAGCTAGTGAAAATAGAATAAGCAAACAGAAACCTTGTACAATATCATTTAATCTTTTTCCATACTTCCATAGTCAACACAATTATCATACCACTAAAGATACTCCTTTGCAGCCGAATCATTACCAAACACTTCTATATACATGTATCAATTAATCTTTTTACATACTTCCATAGTCAACACAATTAGCATACCACTATTGAGAATATATGATAAGAGTAATTCTGATAAAAAAGCATCGAAAATCATTTTAAATGTATCCGGTTTAATGCAGAAGTAAAGTAAAAAAGTAAACAACAACCATATCAAGGAGTACAGTAATTAGCAAAAGACATATCTATAAACTAATCGTAATTCTCCCTTCTCATATTTGAGTTCGACCATTAACAGTTTATTCATGTATGGTATATTTTTAATGTGATTATTGATTTTTGCTACAAACTTTAACAAATTTGGATAACTAAGCTGAAACAACAGTTGCTTAGAAATTCAAAAGATAGCAAGTTGGTGTGCCAAAAAAAGGCATTTTCTAAGTTTCACATATTCACCTTGATCATACGGCTACTCCTTAAGGATTAAACAATTATTAATAAAATAAAATTTATGGATAATAGTCTCACGTCGCAAAATAATTGCAAGAAAGTCTATTTTTGTTTTTTCTTATTGCAACAGGGCATCACTGGCCTAATTTCCAGTGGATAAATGATAGTAATGGATTAGTAATGGGCTTATTGGCTTGACACTGGGCATTTTTACAGGCCTAAGACACTTAGAAGTCAGCATGTTGCAATGAGAGTAAATGGCATATGTCGTGTGACCCATGAGTCCCCTTTATTGTTGGTTATTTTCTTTCTATACAGACTTGTCACAGCTTTTGGCACTGGGTATTTTTACAAGCCTGAGATACTTAGCAGTCAGCAAGTTGCAATGCGAATAAATGGCATATGTCGTCTGACCCATGTGTCCCCTTTATTGTAGGTTATTTTCTTTCTATACTACCAACATTTCAATAGCGTATGGAACGTCGATCAAAAGCCATATATTGTTTTAATAACATCTGAATGAGAAGAGTTGCCGAAAGTTCGTGATTGTAAAGCGTACAACCTTCCACAGCCCACATTGTTTCTTAGTAAGTCTAGACTATTATCATAATTATATAGGTTTGAAATTCATATTTTTTTCCATGTGAACCAAGTGTACTCTGGATATATGTTTCTGGTTTAAGGGGGTGTTTGTTTCAACTTATATAGCCGGTGTACGGCTTATTTGATTTTGGGCTTATGTTTCATAAACCCGCTTTTAAGCCACAAAAAACAAGCCTATGAAACATAAGGCCAAAACTCAAATAAGCTATAAGCCGGCCATATAAGCTGAAAGAAAATTGTGACTATAAAGTAGAATACATAATTCTAATTGTACAATATAAGTATATGAGTTTTTCGGCATATGTTTCATAGGCTCACTTTTATGTGGCTGATTTCAAGACTTTTGGCTTATATAAGTTTATTAAATAAGCTTCATATTAAGT
>BQNB010029467.1:3066-55710 GCA_026074375.1 Tanacetum coccineum | reverse complement strand
CTTACACAAAAAATCCCGTAAAAAAATTAACAAAAAAAACACGTCAAGTTTTTATTGTTCACAATTCTTTTACATTCATCGGCCCAAATAAAAAGATATTGAACCGTCCCAAAAAAAGAAAATATTTGGGAAAAAATTAACCCGTCCCAACGCAATTTTTTTTCCCGAATCATACAAAAAAAGGAAATATCCGGGAAAAAATTAGCAAAAAAAAAACACAAAAATAGCCTAAAATATGGCCCAAAGTAAAAAAAAGAAAATTTACAAAACGGACCCTCACCTTTTAACTATTTACAATTTTCTTACACTTAAATTCCTGTAAAAAAATTTACAAAACCGTCCCAAAAAAAGAAAATATTCGGGAAAATATTAGTCCGTCCCAACGCAATTTCCCCCCCCCCCCCAACCCCCCCCCCGAAACGTAAAATAAAATTATTCAGGAAAAAATTAATCCCGCCGCAACGCGCGGGTTCATTTGCTTGTTAAAATAATTTGGAGCCACTAACGGGCTGGGCTAGAATGCTGATATTATGTGGGCCTTGACATTGCTTTTGCTGGGCCAATAGCTACTTGTGGCTGTTCTGCTAATTTACTAAACACATAATACTATCTCAATAACAAGGATTGCTTCTCGCGCACTGCGACAGACTTATTTTTGTTTTGAGTCTATTTAAATTTAAAGGTCTTTTGTTGTAACTTTATATGTTAAGAGATATTTTTCTATTTTATATGTTTAAGATTTTGTTGCCTTTTTTTTAAGCTAAAAAGGTTTTAAGTTTATTTAAAGACACTTTGAGGGTGTTTCTTTTTTGCTTAATATCCTAGATGGAAAATTTTTTTAATGCAACCAGGAAAAATATTGTTTCTTTTTTGCTTAATACGAAAGTAAATCCTGTTTTTAAAAGGGTGCTAAAAAGAAAGTTGTTTCCATCCAGGATCATGTATCACAAATTTACCCACACGTCTTTCTTTTATTCTTTCTTCTCCTAACATGACCCACTTGTTTTTAATAAGGGTGTGTACAGTTCGGTTTGATTCGGTTTTTGGCAAAAATCGAAATCGAACCGAAATATTCGGTTTTATAAAACCCAAAATTGAAACCGTTCAGTTTTTGGCGGTTCGATTTTCTCAGTTTATTATCGAAAAGCACGTGCTCAACAAACACGCATATAAATTTCAATATAAATATTATAATTCCTTCCACAAAAGTAATACGAAATTATTAATTTTGATTTATTTAGTTATTTATTTATATTATATTATATAAATTATATATTGTTATATAATAAAATGGTTCGGTTTGGTTTTTACGGTTCGGTTTTTGGACGAAACCAAAACCGAACCGAATTTTTTCGGTTTTTCAGAAAGTAAAAACCGAACCATCGGTTTCTAGTTTCGGTGGCAACTAACATACCACTTTAATCCGCCGCCTTACTCCTCCCGCTAACAACTGAATTGTCGTCTCTACTCTTTTGATCCCTCCAACATGTTTTTTATGTCGACTTCATTACACCATCTTTGTATATGTATAAAACTGCATAAAAGTTACGGGTTTTTTTCTCCTTTAAATTCCTTATTTAGATGGACTTGTCTTAAGTTTTTGGAAATTTGTAGTAATTGAAGTTTGATTATGTATCATTTACTTGATTTTTTATTCTTTTGGTTTCCAATACGAGATCATTGCTCTATCTGTGATTTTAAAAACAAGGGTAAATCAGCCATTTAGGTTTTTTAGATTCTCATTCAGGATGAAAAAGAAACAGGATATTTTCATACAGGATTATTTCCAAACAGGATTATTAATCTAGACATGAACTATTTCCAGACAGGAAAAAAAAGAAACAGCCCCTTTATTTGTCATGGGTTTTTGCTGTAATATTTTTTAAAGTTGAAGGATTTTTGAGGATAATTTTATAAAATATTTTATATATGTTGGCGTTTTGTGAAAGTTTGTTGTACATATTTCAAAAGCAATCAATACCGAGCTCTTTTTGTTCGTAATTTAAAGGTCTCTTCGTTGGTATATTTTTTATCAAAGTAATCAGTGAATATTTGTTAGATGTTTGATAAAGAAAGTTTGTTATATAAAATAGTCGTAAATAACAAAAAGTATATGGTTATTTATATAATTCAAACTTTCATAGAATTGTACGTCTTTGACCTCTGTGGTTTACTTTAAAGTTATTAGGTAGTTTAAGTATGTGTTTTGAAACTTAATTTTTTTTTAAATATATATTAAACTGCAACATTTTTTTATAAAATCGTACGTATGTCAGAAACACTGCAATATTGGGCTCGTTTTTTCGCAATTCAAAAATCTTTTCACCGGTATTTTCTTTTCTGAATGAATCGGTAGATATGTGTTAAATATCTGATAAATAAAGTTTATAATATAAAAAAGTCCTAAATAGTTAAAAATTGAAGGTGGTTTTCGTAACTTGTTACATAGTTTGAGGGTACATTTTGTAATATTTTTTTTATTGTTTTGGGCCGCAACTTTTGTTTTTGTGCTCCCGTTTTTGGCCCGATGCGAAATGGCACCGTTGTAAACGGTAAATGAGTTATCATATTTATAGTTTGAGGGTACGTTTAATAAAAAAAAATTGTTATCGATTTGAGCTGCAACTTTTGTTTTTGGCTGCCGTTTTTTGCCCGATGCGAAACGACACCGTTTTAAACGGTCAATGTGTTATCATATATTGAAAATGAAAATTATGTTTCCTAGTAAGTTACTTTCAAATTTATGTCACATTAAACTAAATTTACTATGCTCTAATGCTCTATTAAACTACCTTAACTTACTGCTTTCAAAGTTTATATGGTTTTGTTGCACATGCATTCTGACCAATGTCATATAACATAAAAAAATGTTAGCAAAGTGTAGGTATACAAAAATCATGATCCATCTTTTTTGTCTTGAAAACATGAAGAATTGGATTCCCGTCAATCTATGCTTTACACTTCCAATAAGACAACTTCTATTCCCGTTATCCTCAAACCAGTTCCACCTTTTGTTTGCCATTGCTTGCTAGATTCCATTATCAAATATTCTAAATCACATTTGAAAAAAAAATAAACTATCATACATGCTGTTTACTTAGAAAGTAACCAACTAGGATACATATTCCTGATTCACGCATGTTCTTTACTTAAAAATCAACCAACTTAGAAAGTTAGTGGTTATATGTACCATAAAGGAAATCACATATAAGTTAAGTGAATCACTCTAAACAGAATCTAGTAGAAAACTAGAAAAGTATGTGTAAAATTAGAAAGATCAATCTTTATTAACTTTGATGGTGAGTGTTTATAATCAACAACAAGCTCAGAACAAATATACAGTTGCAAAAGAGCAGCAAGTAACCCACCAAGAATCTGCCCACCAAAAAAAAAGAAAAAAAATTCCCCAAATTTTCAATGAACATCAATCACAAAATCAAGCCTTCTTTCACAAGTTGCTCTAAAAACATTGCTAATTCCCCCATTGAGGGTCTTTCACATGGATTCTCCCTCACAGCAACTTCTGCCATGTCTGCAAGTTTAAGCAACGGGACCACGACACGTGGTAGACTCACAAACCTATCAATAATCGCTGCCGCTTTGCCTTGTTTTATCAACGGCACGGCCCATTCAACGATACTTGAAGGCGTGCAATCTCGATCATTAGCTTTCCTTCCACTAAGTATCTCTAACAACACGATCCCAAAATTGTAAACATCGTCTCTCATGTCTAGAATCACATCACCGTCGTTTCTTAATAGTCCAAAATCAGATATTCTAGCACACCAATCCGCGTCTAGTAAAATATTGGAGCTCTTTATGTCACGATGGGCTATTGGAGGGTTATTTTCTGTATGTAGAAACTCTAACCCCTTTGCAGCCTGCATTGCGATCCTTAATCTTAAAGGCCAATTTAATGGCGAAAATCCACCATGAAGATGGTCATGAAGCGTACCGTGTGGCATTAGCTCGTATACCAACAATCTTTCCCCCATTTCTGCACAATATCCCAACAAGTTCACCACATTGGAGTGTCTAACACTACAAAGAATCTCGAGCTCCATTTCAAATTCTCGACTATTAGTGTGGATAATAGTAGCAGCATTTGCACGTTTGACCGCCACATGACGCCCATCTGCCAACACAGCTTTGTAAACAAACCCGTAACTCCCACGACCCAACTCATTAAACTCTTTAAACCCATTAGTTGCGTCTTTAAGTTCAACGAGGCGGAACACTTGAGCTAGCCCTGGACAAGGTGCAACTGATACTGCAGAAGGTATAACATCTGGTGCATCGGCATCTTTATCACCAATACGAGATGCAAATTGCTTCTTTTTACTGCCTTTTCTAGGATAGAAACGAACCAAAAGAAATATAAAAATCAGCAATAACAAGAACCCGACAACTGATGAACCAACTATGATCATCAATCGACGCAGCTGATGCAATCGATGATCTTGATGTGTGTGAGACTTAAGCTTACATACATCATAACATGAACTATTTTGACAAAGTGAGCAAGATGTACATACTCTATCCGCGTTTTCAGTACACGGACTTGAAGGGAAGTAACCATTCGAGCAATTGAACCCACAAGGGGAACAAATACTCAAATCTTTTCTAACACATAAACTTGTTAAATCAGGCTCGTGCAGTAAACTCGCGTTAAACGCGTATTGACCACTCCCACAAGATCCGGGACCACATAGTCCCGGACTACATAACTGCAAAGGGGGATCAATATTTGACTTTGAACTAGCATTAGCAAACCAACAATCTAGCACCAAATCCTCTTCTCTAATCCCACACATAATCGAATCAGACGAAGCAATCGACAAAAAGCCCGAATCTTTAGGAATCGAAGAAGAATTAACATTCCCCCAACACTCGACCCCATGATCATCTTTCCTAATCCCACAAAAATGCTGAAAACCAATAGCTAATGACACAAATGGTCTCCCAATAGGAGGATCAAGAATCGAAGAATTCACAAAACTCGAATCACCCCAACACTTGATCTCACCAGAAATTTCCAAGATCCCACAAATCGAGCTTTTACCCGAAGCCAAAGTAAGAAAATGATCCGATAAATTAGGAACATTTAAATTATAAGCATTTGGTCCCCAACATTTGATCCCACCATCTTTTAAGCTACCACAAGTGAACCCATCACCCGAAACAATCTTTTTAAACGAAATCGCGCTTATTTCTTGGCTATAATACCTATCACTTTGTTTAGAAGTAAAGCCATTAATCCCTGATACCTCAAAAACATCCCAACAATCAACAAAACCATATTCGCTCTCCGAATAATAGCTTCCTCTAATAGCACACACATGATCTTTACCAGAAGATACATGCGAGTACGATATAGAACCATAAACTTGTGGAATAAGATTAGAAGGTGATCCGTATGAATCCCAACAAAACGCGAACGATGTATTAACTAGTATACCACACATGAACCCATATCCACCACTTAATGCAGCCATAGGAGGTACATTTATCGCGAAAACTGAAGAACTTGACGTCGAAGTTGTTGTATTCTTTCCCCAACATATAACTTCTTGTTTACCACTCGCATCTATCGCGCAAAAAAAGTCATTTTCTCCAAACACAGCTGAGATTGGACCCATTGATCCAAACCCATATGTCGTATTAATCGATAAACTAAATATCGATACGATGATGGTTAGCAAAAGAGTGAAAATGCTGGGAAACTTGTTATGATTCTTCATGGGATTTTGGCTTCTTGTTGCAAAAGAAAATAAGGTTCATGAATATGATGATGGGAGAAAGAACATGGGTGTTGTTGCTATTTTGTATGTGTTACTAGTATTATATTATAAGTACAAGGTAAAATTTGTTAAGAATAATAATAGTACTTTAAGTTTTTTCATCCCTTTTGATTCTTTCGCAGTTAAAGTCTCGGGATTTTACCATTTTTTAATGTTATGTAATTTTTTTTGTTGACTCTATTGTACTTTAAGTTTCTAGTGTCTTGCTAGACTCTTTTTTATATATATTACATCATTGTCGTTCAAAAAAAAGAATAATAATAGTATGTTACGATGTGTGATGTGAGTGAGATGTAAAAATGGTGGCAAATGGCTACTTGGCATGTGCAAGGTTTTAAGGTCTATGTATTTTTTAGTTTTTTTTAAAGATCATGTTTGTATGATTGACTATGGAAAGATTTTGAAGTTATTTGGCCAATAGCGACTGTCGAATAAAGTAATAACTTTTTGTGTCGTATTAGGGAGTACAATAACTTGAAATAATTTGGATTGAATAAATAATTCACTGTGATAAAATGAGTTGGAGGTGACGATGTTTGGATTTGATTTTGTTGTATGAAATTGTCATTTGTGAGAGTGGACATAAAACCTGACTTTTTTTTATATAGGTTGCTGGTTTTTTTTATCATCCAAGAAAGAGAATGAAAAAATATTGGTTAAATAACTTTTGATTGGTTACATGTTTTCAAGAAAAGACAGTATTCGCTACTAATCAGTCATATTTGTTAGTATGGGTGTATACTCTATTAACCAGATGGTTGCTAAATCAGCCGGATAGAACTGTAACACAAATAAAAACACAACTTTCCACCTTTTTTAATAATAAAATTATCTTACAATAGGTTAAATCGTCACACGACAAAAATTACACCATCGCGACGAGTATTTTTTTATCTTTCAGTAGTACGGGTGAAGGTGGTGACACGATCTACTTTCGGGAGGTACTTTTTTTCGATTTTTATTTTCAAGTACACGAATTGCGGAAAATCATATATGATTCGTATAAACGAATCTGAATATGATTCGTAATTTAACGGATCATTTATGATTCGATATAACGGATCATATATTGATTTCATAAAATCATATATGATTTGTGATTCCGACGAACTTTTTGCAATTTTATTTCTAGTCACGGAATTGCGATAAATCATATATGATTCGTATTTAAGACGAATAATATATGATTTCGTATACGAAATCCAGATATGATTTTACATTAAAATCATATATGATTTCATTAAATTCGTATGTGAATTCATAAAATCGTATATGACTTCATAAAAATTTAAAAATAAATTCGTCGAAAGTTACATTGTGTCGCCCCTCTTTAAAAAGATAAATTTAATTCTCGTCGCGCATGGTATGCTTTGTTTGCGTAAACGATTAAACAGTTATGTTGAGATATTTATTTTTTCAACTTAAAAAGAGGTGGGAAAGTGGGAGTTGTTTTTTTTAGTTTCTGATGAAAAAATGAGTGTGGTTGTGATTGGTTCATTGGGTCTATGACAAATATTGGGTCTATATTGAACTTTTGGCTTCGCTACTAATCAGTCATATTTGTTAGTATGGGTGTATACTCTATTAACCAGATGGTTGCTAAATCAGCAGGATATAACTGTAACACAAAATGACAAGGTGGATAAGGCGGGGCACAATAGAGGCAAAAGCGATTGAGTCGCGCCTCTCTCGACGCGTCCCACCTTGTCGCAACCCAAACCTTCAGACGCGTTCCTAGAGGGCAAAATTAAGAAGTGGCTTGATGCTATGAATGCGGAAATGCAATCCATGAAAAATAATCAAGTTTGGCGCTTGGTTGATCTTCCTCCTAATTGTAAGACTGTTGAGAGTAAATGGCTTTTGAGAAAAAGACTGACATGGATGGCAATGTACACACCTATAAAGCTCGTCTTGTAGCAAAGGGTTTTACTCAAACTTACGAGGTTGATTATGAAGAAACGTTCTCACCCGGTGTTGACATTAGAGCTATTAGGATTCTTATAGCCATAGAGGCGTTCTATGACTAGGAGATATGGCAAATGGATGTCAAAACTGTCTTCTTAAATTGTTATCTTGATGAAGATATTTATATGATGTAACCTGAAGGTTTTGTTGATCCTAATCATCCAAAGAAAGTATGCAAGCTTCAAAGATCCATTTATGGTCTTAAGCGAGCATCAAGAAGCTGGAATAAAAGATTTGATGAAGAGATCAAAAGGTTTGAATTTGCTTAAAATCTTGATGAGACGTGTGTATATCAAAAGGCTAGTGAGAGTAATGTTACATTCCTCATCTTATATGTCGATGACATAATTATCATGAGAAATCACATTCCAAGCTTACAAAGTGTAAAGACATATTTTGGAAAGTGTTTCACCATGAAAGTTTTGAGGGAAGCGGCATTTATTCTTGGAATCAAGATATACGAGGATTGATTGATGCGATTAATTAGACTTTGTCAAAGTGCTTACATGGATAAAATCTTGAAAGGTTCAAGATGGATAATCCAATACGTGATAATATTCCATGCTAGAAAGACTTGAATTGAATAAACAAATGTGCCCATTCAACACACGGATGAGTGAGAAGAGGTGAAGCATATGCAAAATGTACCTTATGCTTCAGCAGTAGGTTCCATTATGTATGCGGTTAGATACACTAGACCTGATGTTGCGTTCGCGCAAAATATTACAAGCCGGTTTCAACAGAATCCAGGAGAACCACACTAGACTGCTATGAAAACCATTCTTAAGTATTTAAGAAATACTAAAGATATGTTCTTGGTTTATGGTATAAATCCTGAAGCTGAACTTCGAGTTGATTGCTATTGCGATGCTGGATTTGAGACCGATAGAGATGACATAAAATCTCTGACAGGATACGTCTTCGTTTTGAACAGAAGCACAGTAGACTAGAAAAGCTCCAAAACAAAGTACTACTGCAATGTCTGCTACATAAGCTAAATAACATAGCTGCTTTAGAAGCTGCAATGGAAGTTGTTTGGATTGGGAATTTTATTTCAGGGCTTGGTATAGTACCAATAATAAACAACCCTATTAAGATGTTTTGCGATAATTCAGCCGCACTTCTTATCGCCAACGAACCGAGGGTTCAAAAGTGCGCCATACACTACCATAGAAGATACATTCTTAAAGTTCACATAGATGACAATCTAGGAGATCCTTTTATGAAGGCTTTATCTAAAGGAAATCTTACTCAACATGTTAGGAGCATGAGACTTCGTTTAGCTAGTAGTTTCATGTAGATATGTGTTTAGTATTTTGATAAGGGATGTTAAGACAATTTATTTTATGATAAAGATATGTGGTATTTCGTTATATTTATTTTAAAGTTCTCTATGAAGGACATGAGGGAGGCTGTTGTTATCCTTGGTATAAGGATTAAACATAGAAGTAATGGAATAGCAATTTCTCAGTCTCACTATATTGAGAAGGTACTGAAGAAATTAAATTACTTTGATTGCACTCTAGTGAGTACTCCTATGGATACAAGTGAGAAGTTGATGCCCAATAATGGTCAGACTGTATCTCAACTTGAGTATTCTAGGGTGATTGGCTATTTAATGTATGACATGACTTGTACAAGGCCTGACATTGCATTTGTTGTACGTAAACTGAGCAAGTATACTAGTAACCCTGATACTCAACACTGGCAAGCAATTCAGCAGGTACTGAAGTACTTAAAGAAAAGCATGGACTATAGATTGACATATACTGGTTATCCTTCAGTGTTGAAAGATTACACTGATGCAAGCTGGATCAGCAACACCGAAGACAATTCGTATACAAGTGGTTGGGTATTCCTGCTTGGTGGTGGTGCAAGTTCTTGGGCTTCCAAGAAGCAAACTTGCATTACTGGTTCAACATTGTAATCTGAATTTGTGGCTTTAGCAGCTGCTGGTAAGGAAGCTGAATGGTTGAAAAACTTGCTCCTTGAGATTTCATTGTGGTCCAAACCTATAGTACATATTTCTATTCGTTGTGATTGTGCTGCTACATTGGCAAAGGCTTATAGCCAGATGTACAATGGGAAGTCTAGACACTTAGGTGTCAGGCATAGCATGATTCGTGAGCTGATCACAAATGAGGTGATATCTATAGAGTTTGTAAGGTTACAACAAAACTTAGCTGATCACTTGACGAAGGGACTGGCTAGAGACTTGGTTATAAAGTCTGCTGAAAGGATGGGATTAAAGTCCAACTAATTCACTGAATGCTAGGACACCCAACTTCATACTAAGGAAACTTGGTAGCTGAGTTTAATGTGGAAAGCTGAACATTCAGTGAACTGAAGCACATGTATTTACATATCATCCCAAAGATGTGCTTGGAACCTGCTGATAAGGAGGATGAAGTTGTTAACTTCTTAATGGTTAATTTCTTTGAAAAAGTGCTTAGCAGGAGCATGAATAAAGAGGAACCACCTATGTAAATGTTGAGGTTTTGCCGCTTCATAGAGCATGGACTTTGGCTCCTACAACATTTATGAATTGGATATGAACACATGGCTTGTATAGTTTCAGGAGTTTCTTATGTGTTTGAAAACTTGTGTGTATTTTATCTTCAGGTATTCAAATGGGTTGAAGGGTTCAATTCTTAGAACACCCTGATTCTCGAATATTTGAACGTGTAATTTACTAAGATGGAAATTCAATCCTCGGGACATTTTCATTTATGCACTTGTTTTGTTTAATGTTTAATTTTTCATGCAAAGGAATTTTTTTTTGAAACGGCGGTAGGAAAAAAAAATTATTGGAAGAAGGCTAGGAAAGAAGCTAGAAATTACAAAGTTACAAGATTAGGATTTTTAAGCCAATCAATCCAACTAAACGAAGCCTTACATCTATATCTACACCAATTAAAGGAACGAGCCACTACATCCTCAAAAATAGACGCCTTCAAAGGAGGAGTCCGGTCGAAAATGGTTTTGTTGCGAAAATTCTAAATAAGCCACCATATAATATAGCAAACTCCTTCAAGCAATTGTTTGTGTTTAGAATGAAGACGAAGATTCACTAACCAATCTAACCATTCCTCATAAGACGACACCTCTATAAAAGAGACGTCCCACCAACAGGTAATCAACCACAACACCTCTCTTGCAGTGTGGCAAGCAAAGAAAATGTGACTAGAGTATTCCACCGCCTTACCACAAATCGGGCACAAAATAGAATCAATAAGCATACATCGTCTAGAAATATTTAGCTTGGTAGGTAAGCAATCTAACTTAACTTTCCAAGCGTGAATATTAACTTTAATGGGAACCTTATTTATCCAACGCGTTTTAGTTGAGACCTCCGGTAAAAATCGCTCGTCGATGTATTTTCTAACTGAAGCAACAGTAAATTCGCCTGAACCTTCCAATGACCATAACCATCTATCTCTTGACTCACAAAGAGAAATTCCCTCTATATTATCCATCAGCTCTTGTAATTGAAATTGCTCTAGCCCACCTCTTGGAACTCTACGAAACGAATGGCTAATATTGCCATGCGACAATTTTGCTGCCACAGTAATGTTCTTGCAAGATTCCAAAGCATATAGTCAAGGATATAGTAATTTAAACGCAACGTCCCCCCTACATATGTCCTCCCAGAAATAAGTATCAACCCCATCATACATTTTTTTTCTGAATGAAGTCATGCATAACTATACCTTGTTGTTTTAATGTCTCTATCTCGCGAACAATATGTAACCAGATGGACATTTGGTGATGCTTAGTGATATTACCGAGACCACCATCTAAACCATGGATCCCTTGAATGACCCTCGCCCATAACGACGAATTTTGAGTACAAAAACATCAAACTTGAACATGAGCGCTCTATTCAATGCGTAGAAACTCGAAACCCTTAAACCTCCTTTCTCTTTAGGAGCCAACACTTTATTCCATTTTATCCATATCAGTTTATTACCATTAAGATCAACGCTATTAAAAATTTACAACGAATGGATTCTAACATTTGAAGCACTTTCTTGGGAACTTTGTATAGGGACATATAGTAAATAGGTAACGAACCTAAGACCGATTTGAGAAGCGTAAGTCTGCCGCCTATGAATAAAGTTTTCATCTTCCACTTAGATAAACGAGTACTAAGTTTGTCAACAATCTCGTTCCAAGACTGAATACGAGACATAATACCTCCAACCTTCGAACCTAAGTAAGAAAAAGGAGCTTGAAGAGAAGCACAACCAATCTTTAGAAGATGCTTAATCCACTTTAAGTTTATCCACAGAAATACCAATAAGTTTACTTTTATTCATGTTAATACGAAGGCCCGAAGCACGATAAAAGCAATCTAGCATATGAACAATAGTCTCGATATTTGTATCACTCTAGTTACCTATGAAAACCGCATCGTCCGCATAGAATAGGTGAGAAAGTTGGAGAGAATGTCCCACTGAGATACCTGTGAATATACCTGCATCTACCACCCTTTGAACCGAAATGTGGAGACTTTCCATGATCAAAATAAATAAGAACGGAGATAAAGGATCACCTTGTTTGAGGCCTTTGTAGAACTGAAATTCACTAGTTGGGCTTCCATTAACAATAACCGATCCTCTAGATGATTGAAGATAATTTTAGATCCATTTACACCACCTATCACCAAAGCCGAATTTTCTCAAGACGTCATCTAAAAAATCCTAACGAACCGAATCATAAGCCTTCTCGAAATCTACCTTAAAGATCATAAATTGTTTCTTCTTCTTCTTACACCAATGTAAGAGTTCATTTAAAATGAACGGACCATCTAGAATTTGTCTGTTAGCAACGAACGCCGATTGCACTTCATTCACAATATCTCCTAGGACAATAACGAGACGATTAGCCAAAATCTTAGTAATTATCTTGTACAAACTTCCAATTAAAGTTTTGTACTTAATGTTCCTAGTAAGCTAATACCCATTGGATAAAGACCATTTTTGCTCTCAATCTCTCTTGGATGCCGCGACAACACACAAGCCTACACAAACCATGAAATCTTGTCAAATCCTACATAAATCTTGTACAAATATTAAGTAATTAAGGATTTCACTTAGTTGTTTTAGCAAAACCATTAGAGAGTAACTAGAAAACCCAAAACCACTAACCTAGGGCTCGGTTTGGTTTGTTTAGGGGACTAGGAAAGCTAACTAGTTATTTTGCCTATAAATACCACTCACATTTACCATTAAACACTTCTTGAGACTTGTAAACACATAAACACTCAACAAATAAGTCATTGTCTTATTTCTCTCTTGTTTCGGGTCCTAAGCCGCAAGCAAACACTCTTACAATTCTTATTCGAACATAAGAATTAGTGCTAGGTCTTCATATAAGTCATAGAAGGGAGTACAAGAGCCAAAAGCGGGTTATTTGATAAGCTTGAAGCTTAGGATTAGGTTATACGATTTAGGGTTAACTACACGATACATCTTTAAGACTCTATGACCTCTTGTAAGTCATGTACAAGCTTAAACTCCTTCGTATTATAATGTTTTTCCTTGTTTGCTAGTCGTGTGTTACGTTCATATGTAAATAAATTCACTAACATGAGCATGTGCATGATAAATGCAAGGCACGCACGTTAATTTCGTGTACAATGGTATAATATCACTAGGGTGGTGCAAGAAAATAATAAGACGCATGTAATGTGATTTAATAGCAAGCAAAAGCTTAAATATTTTCGTTAAATGCAAATTTCGACGCCAACGTGAACGCTAGCTCATTTACAAATAAATTTCACGAAACTATACGTAAACTTTTAAAGAAAACGCGATAGTGTGACTTAGGAAAGGGTATACGGCAATACTAGACGTTTGCATGTGTTACATGACTCTTATATAAGCTAAACGAACTCAATTGTTATTGCTAGAACTATTACCAAGCCGTGTATGTTGCTAGAAGAATAAATGGACCACTTATGGGCCTTGTTGGGCCAAAGAGTCCATTAACGGACGTTAATGGGCCCAACAGCCCGATAGTGGGGACCCGTAGCTTATTATTAAGCTCATTCGAGCTTATTGTTGGACTAATGTCTTATTAGACTCATGAGTAATAAGCATACATGGAAAGAAACCTTAACGGGCCATGAATAGGCCCATTAAACCCAAACAGGCCCAACATGCCGTATCTATAAAGCCACAACTTATTGATAAGCTCCACGAGCTTATTAAGAGACCTATGTGCTTATTGAACTCACATGGACTCTAAGGTAACTCAAAAACATAACCGGATCCTTATCGGGCTTGATAGCCCATTACCATGACCAACAAAAACCCATAAGCCACAAATAAGCTTAGACAGCTTATTTGCGAGCTTAAACAGCTTATAGGACTTATAATAACTTTAGAAAAGCTAATGGACCTTAGAGGAGTGAGTCCAAAAGCTTAAAGGGCCTTATCGAACTCTTAATGGACTCAAAAGCCCATTAACGAGCTTACTAGCTTATTGAATAAGCCATACAGTGAAAACAGATTAATTATAATCATAAGTGCTTAATGAGATAAGAAAATAAGTTGGATCATGTAGTGAAACCCTAATGGACCTTTAAAAACATTTCGGGTTAAGGTTGATGGGCTAACGAGCCCAACAAGCTCGAATAAGCTCAAATAAGCTCATCCGAGCTTATTTTTTAGCCAAGCAGTTTCATTAAGCTTAAATGAGCTTAATGAGAGCTTATGTGCTTTCAAAATCCTTATTGGACCATTATTTTGCTTAATGGGCCTTTAACGAGCCAATAAGTCCAATAAGCCAAAATAAGCTCATCCGAGCTTATTTATAAGCTGACAACAGCTTATGTAGCTTATTGGAGTTAATAAAACTAATTGCCACTTGTTAGAACTTATTTGGACTTAAAATGCGATTTTTACAAGTTAAGGGACTAAAGGTGTCAACTTGTAAACTTGAGGGTTAAAACTGTCAAAAACCATTTCTATAAAGTTTAGGGGCTGTTTTGTCACTTCTGAAACTTAAAGGGGCTGTTTTGAAAACATAAGAACCTAAAGTGTAATTGTTGTAAAGTTAAAGGACTAAAAATGTAAATGTGGAAACCTAGGGGTTTAAAGTGTAAATCTTATATTTTCATAAACATAGGGACCGTTTTTGTAACTATAGAAAACCTAAGGGTATTTCATAAGCAAGGGTGATTTTGATAACCATTTAACATATCGGACGGGTATTAATATTTATTAGATATTATTCGAGTTAAACCACGACTTAATAAATATGTATATTTATTAATAAATACACTTGAACGTGTGTAATCGTATACCTTCCCAAGAGCCATCAAGTCAGGACAAATACAATAAACATGTGCACCACCACACAAGTGATAACAGTATATATGAATTAACAATTTATTGTAGTTTATGCATTAAGTCGTTAGCCTAAACTTGTAAACTAAGACTGGCCGTATTTACTTAGGTATTTGACGGTGTGATTCAATTACCATTCTTGGATATATTTATCATTCACAGAGGACTACCTACTCAGGTGAGTTCATAGCCCCATACTTTATAATTATTTAAATGATTTACATCTTTGAGGTGAGAACATGCTTTGTTTTACAAATTGAACGCAAGTGTACATTTTATACAATGATTACGTGTTTGCCTAAGTAGCGATAACCCACTGAGCCCATTATCATGAACTGTCAATTACTAGATTGTAAGCGCGAGTGTTATAAATAGATCTATTTGGGATTGACATCCCCGTTTGGATGAGTAGCGCTCAATGTGTCGGTTTGCCAGACAACAAACGTATACCATGTCGGATTTGGGATGTTGCGGGTTAGAACATCATTCACGGGCAATGTTGGCAATTTATTGCATTCATATATGTCGAGCTTCAATGTCATGAGCTTAGGAAAACGTAATTTCTTTTTATAATGTTTGCATCTGTTGCTTAATCATACACTTGGAAATCTTGCGGTCCTTCAATTGATTTACATAAACCTATAAATTCACCAACTTTATGTTGACGTTTTAAGCATGTTTTTCTCAGGTCAATAAGGCACGAGGTGCCAAGATACATTGTTGGTCACTCTTTGGAGAGTCAGTACTAAGGATTTAAGGTGTATTACATTTTGGGAATATTTGTTATAAACCGAAATCTTTACTTATATTGTCAAACAATTTGAAGCCATGAGCTTATGTAATGAACAAGTATTTTGTTAATCCAATGTATCTTTTTAAAACGACATATTTAGTGGTCGTTCTCATATCTTGTGCTATTGATCTATGAAGTAACGCCCTCGGATATTCAACATTCCACTGCAACCCAGATTTGGGGGTGTTACAATAATAAAGAGGGGAACACTTATAAAGTGGAGGGTAATAGGAGGGTAGCTTCTAATGCTGTAATGTCACAGTTGAGGATGAAGCTGGAACTATTGCAACCCAAATAGGTAAAAATGTCACCTGAGAGGGCAATGTTCATAATAGTTAAAATGGTGAGGATCCTACTAATGTTTTGGAAACATCACCAGTTCTAAGGAGATCTAGTAGATAGATAAATCTGCCTTTTAAGTTGAATGATTTTGTTGTTGGTAATATTGTCCGATATGGTATTGAGAAATATGTTTGTTATTCCAAGTTAGCTGATATTAATATTTGTTTCTCTACTACTTTGAATAAGTCTTTTGAGCCTAAGTATTATCTGGAAGCCTCTCAAAACCCAAAGTGGGTTGAGGCTATGAATCTTGAAATGGAAGCTTTTCATAGAAACAATACTACATTCTAAACAACAAAAACATATAGGTGATAGGCGTCATTTTATAAGAGATTTCAATGCTAAAAGTAATACAAATGGTTAAATTATAACGGATCATAATGTTTGCAGATCTTCTTACAAAAGTTTTATGCCTGAAGGTTTCAGTACTTGGTCTCAAGTATTGGAATGCTTAATCCTTAATGTCTACATCTCTTTATGTCTTTGTAAAAGTTAGTAAAGGATTAGTACTGTTAGTCTTGTCAATTAGTACTGCTAGTTATACTTAAAACTGCTTGTTAAAACTGTTAGTCATACTTAATGTTGTCAAGAAGAAAATACTTTGGATTGTGTATTTTTGGCTATGGACTAACACCTGCAGGTTAAGCATATTGAATACCTGATGTTGAATGCTTCACCTCTGAAGTATTGTTTGAGAGGAAGTTAATGTTCTTGGATCACAGTTTTTAACTTTTATTCATGGGTTATGCATAAATATGGATCCTCATGAATTCTCACATGTCTATCTAGTCTTTTCTAGTGTGCTTGTGATGAATAGAGGCATGTTGTTGTATAATTATTGAAGACAGAGTTAATACTGTTAGATATCTCTTAATACTGCTAGGCAAAAGTTAGTACTGCTGAGTCAAAGTTAGTACTGCTGGGATGTCATAAGAGCCAAAGTTACAACTGTTGAGCAAATTCTTAACCCTTGAAGCATTGTTTGAGGGGAGGCTACTTATGTCAATATACAAGCATGGATGGAAAGACATGTAATATCAACAGTGTGTTAAAGAAAATCAGATAATTTGTACTGCTAGGCAAAAGAGGTCAGGACACTAAGATACCTCAGTCTGGTGGTCCCCCTATAAAGGTTGGTGATGAGGCTGTCCATAAGGAGTTGGGTGACAGAATGGAAAGGGCTGCCACTACTGCTTCTAGCTTTGAAGCAGAGCAGGACAGTGGTAACATAAACTAAGACCCAATCCATGGCAACACTTAATGAGCTAAGTTCTTAGGGAATTGGCTCAGGTAGTGGTCCCAGGTGCCAAGAAACCACATTGGGGATGTAGATGCTCAAACTAGGTTTGAGGCTGCATCTAAAAGTCCAATGACCCACCTCTCTCAAGAGTTAACACACTTGGAAGTGGGGAGGACAGTATGAAACTAAAAGAATTGATGGCACCTTGTACAAAATTGTCTGATAATTGAGAGATTTTGGTGAGCATAAAAGAAAGAGAGAAGTTGTGAGCCAAAAACAGAAAGAGAGATGTGTGCTTAAAAACAGAAAGAGTGAATTGGTGAGCAAAAAGAATTGAGAGATATTGTGAGTATAAAAACAGAAAGAGAGATTGTGAGAATCTACATTGGAATGAGATTGGAGTTAATACTGCTTGGCATAAACTTAATACTGCTAGTATTAAGTTAGTACTGCCAGGCATATCTTTATACTGCTGGGAAAAGTTAATACGGCTAGGCTTAAAGTTAGTACTGTTAGGCTAAACTTAGTACTGCTACATTACCGTTAGTACTGTTTGAGGCATAACAGAATTTCCTTATTTTAATATAGCCGTTGAGATATTTCCGCCAACAACATAGCCTATAGGGTTTGACTAATTGGAAATTCATGATCTTTCTATAAATTAGTAAGATTTCTTCAAGATAAGATCAAATTTCATTCAGTCGGTCAAATTACAACCCTAAGTGCTCTCAATATAATCTCAATTAACTTTGCCAAGCTTTCATACTCACATAAACGAGCTCATCCCAGAAGTTTATTCAATATTTTCTTAATCACATGGCTAATTTAGAGTTTTGCGACAAGCATAACATGGTGGCCTACTTACAGAAGTCTAAAGGAAGTGAAGGGTTTCATCAGATCATTGATTTTCTGAATGCTAGTCACATCTAGTATGCCCTCACAGAGAATCCAACAATATATGTTTCCTTTATTAAGCAATTTTGGAGAACAGCTACTGCTAGAACAAGGGCTAATGGAGGTAGAACTAACTGCTACAATTGATGGACAAGTAAAGAATATTACTGAAGCCTCTCTAAGAAGACATCTAAAGTTGGAGGACATTGGTGGTGTTACTACTCTACCCAATTCAGAGATATTTAAGCAACTTGCTCTAATGGGGTATGTGACAGATTCTGATAAACTTACTTTTCAAAAGGGTCATTTTTCTCCTCGGTAGAGGTTTTTAATTCATACTATCCTCCATTGTTTAAGCCCTAAGAAAACTTCTTGGGAACAGTTTAGCAGCAATATAGCAACTGTTATAATTTGTTTGGCCACAAACAGGACTTACAATTTTTCAAAACTAATTTTTGATGCTATGATTAAGAATCTGTAAAACCCACACAAGTTTTTGATGTACCCAAGATTTCTCCAAATTTGTTTCAACAAACAAAGGAGACTGCTAGGACCCCACACCAGAACCTATGTTGCTCATACTCTTACTCAAAAACTCTTTAGCAACATGAAAAGGATTTCAAAAGGTTATTCTAGGGTAGACATTCCACTTTTTCCAACTATGATCAGTGCACCTGACACTTCTCCATCCAGAATAACATCTTCACCATCATTATCACCTCAACATACACCAGTCAATACCCCATTAACCTCATAATCACCAAACACTCAACCCACACCTACTGAAGAGGAGGCTGTTCCAATGCCTCATGAATCACCTCTCCACAGTGTTCACTCACTTGGACGTGATAAGGGTAGTGTATCACTAAATGAATTAACGTATCTATGTACCTCTTTGTCTAAGAAGGTTGAAGGTTTAGAATCTGAATTGAAGCAGACAAAACATACATATAGTACTGCTCTTACAAAGCTCATCCTTAGAGTGAAGAAGTTGGAAAAGATTATTAAAATAACCAAAGCCAAGAGAAAAACAAGGATTGTTGTTTTAGAGGATGAAGATGCTCCAGAGGATTCTTCTAAACAGGGGAGGAAGATCTCTAACATTGATGAAGACCCAAATATCTCTTTGGTACAAGATGAAGGAATGACTTGGTTTCAGGATGCAGATGTAGAGATTAAAGAGAAGAATAGTGCCAATACTGAGATAATCCTAGAGGAAGAACAGCCGACTGAGCTTGTGGAAGACATTGGAAGTGGTGAAAAGGGTGCTAGTGAAGTTAGTACTGCTAATGTAGCTGTTACCACTGTTGAAGTTAGTACTGCTGCTGAGAACTTAGTATATATCATAAGGAGTGCTGAAAAGAAAAAAAATAAGGGTAAAGGAATTATGACAAAGCCTGAGCCTGAGAAGAAGACAAAGAAGAAACTAGAGCAAGAAAGACTTGGGCATGAAGAAGTTGTAAGGTTGCAAGAACAACTTAATGAAGAAGAGGCTCAAAGGATTGCAAGGGATGCTGAAATAGCTAGACACCTACATGAAGAGATTAATAAAGCAGGACAAGAAAGAGTTGTAGCTAAAGATGATCAAGCTCATGTCATTGATTGGAGTGATCCTGCAGTGTTAAGATACCATGCTCAGCTGAATAGAGCATACTCTGTAGCTGAAGTTAGGAAGAAAATGTGCATATATTTGAAGAATCAGGGAGGATTCAAGATGAGTCACTTTAAGGAAATGAGTTATGAAGAAATCAGACCTATATTTGAAAGAGTATGGGATCAGAATCAATCTTTTGTACCCATGGATTCTGAAGACAAGGAAAAAGGTAGCAAAAAGAAAGATGGATGAAGCAGAAAGAAAACACTTGTCAGGAAAAGAGCAAGTGAAAAGCAAAGTGATCAAAGTGCCAAATGACAGAAGACAGAATATGAGAAGGAGAAGGAAGAACTTAAAGGCTATTTGGATCTGGTTCCAAGAGAATAATTTGCTATGGATATTGAATCTTTGGCTACTAAGTATCCAATAGTTGATTAGAAGACTCATGTTCTGACAGAAAACTTTATGTATTATCAAATCATCAGAGTAGATGGAGGTTCAAAGAACTACAAGATTTTAATGAGGATGATTGTGATTTTGGACAGCAGGATGGTAATGGATTTACAAAGATAGTAGAAGACTAGGTATGATAACATCATACGACAGAAGGTATATGACTTGATGTTATGGGGAGATCTGAAGATCTTATTTCAACCTGATGAAGAAGATGAAGTTTGGAGGCATCAACATGAATATAATTTGATAAGATGGAGACTATTTGATTCATGTAGAATTCATATTTTGTTTATGGACAATGTAATTTCCATTCACATGATGATAAAGAAGAAGTATCAACTTATTCAAGAAATGCTATCAAAATGTTAAGCAAAAAACTAGAGGTTGATCATGAAAATGAGATGGCATTTGAACTTCTAAGGTTTATAAGGTCACAAGTACAGATAGGTAGGTAAGAATGTTTGGACAGATATTTCAACAGTGTAGTCTAGAAGATTTAATACAAAAGAAACTTGAGATTTGAAGGTAAATAACAAGTTTAGGTGAGGATTGTTGGGATTCAGAGCTTCTACACTTAGTACTGCTAGTTATAGTTAGTTAGTACTGCCAGTACATTATTAGTACTGCCAGTATAGTTAGTACTGTTAGTATAATAGTTAGTACTGTTAGTTATATAGTTAGTACTGCTTAAGTGATATGCATGAGTTATATTAGGAATAGATATGCATGATCACTTAACGCGTTTTGTAAGCCCATTAGGGTTTTCATTAAGTGTATAAAAAGGGAAACCATACCGGCCAATAGTTTGAGATATCAATTTTCAACACTCAAGTTATATCAAGGTGTTTCTTATGCTAGTTTTTCTGTTACCTGGAAGAAATATTTGCAATCAATATTATATTTAAAGTTTTGTTTACATTGTTCTTCTTTGTATTACAAGTTAGATTCCGCATAACTTGTAGTATTCATAATCATTATTTCTCATATAGTTAGTTTGAATCTATTCAAGTTAACTAAGCCTTAACAAGCTAAGAAGATCTATTCATTGGGACTCACATGCCGATACATTCATTTGTAAACCATTCGCTCGCGACACCTGAGAGTGAGATGAGGAAGACACTAAGTCTAAATCATTCATGACTTAGCCAACTTACTTTAAGCAGCTCAACTACTTCGAGAAAACTATTAATGTGTTCAAACACATTTTCTCCATCATTCCCTTTAAAAGCATTATCGTGAATTTTCAGCAAGAATGTCCCTTTAATCTCAATGAAGTTCTTCTCGATCATATTTCCATCGTTATCGTTTGAGACAAAGCTTTTACGAGTAGCAGAAATGTAGTCATTCATGATCGGCCCTTCCATTGTGATCCTTTTCTTAGATGAGAACAAGAGCAAAATAATCAGTAGGATGTGCCCTCGAGGGAGAGAACACATAAATCAAAACAGAAAACCGAAAATGAAATATTGGTACTGTATCAGTTGACAAATATGCCGTATCCTATTGATCAGTATATGCCGTATGGGTCTGTTGAATAGCAGTACACCGTATTGCGTTCACAGAATACGCCGAATCATTTTGGAGAACAGATATGCCGTTTAGACTGTAAAAGCAATACATTGTCTTGAGCAGAAGGTTAGCTACGCCGCATATTAAGTCCCGGATGTTGTATACATCAAAGTCAACTAAGTCCCGAATGTACACATTTCTTCCCCCTGATTGTTGCAATCTATCGAAATATTCAACCAAAATAAAAAATGTCCGAAGATAAATAAAGAAGCATAAGACAAGGACACATCTCTTCCCCCTGATTATATTTGATGACCATTAAGATAATCATAACCTGTGTACTTGATGTGTCGTCGTGTGGTGTATATTTAGTGATTATCAAGTTTTACATTTATATTTAGCCGACAAACCTAAAGACAACACTTTAACGGGCAGTGTACCCGGTCAAGATGTAGCTTCGCGGTAAGTAGGGTGTCGAACACTAAGAGCGAGAGTTAACCTAATATTCTATCAGTATTTTAATCTATCTAGATTAGTCTAATTACTGGTTAAACCTATGCTATACATATTTACTAGAGGTAAAAGGGGGGGTTTTCAGCCTGAGAGACTGGCACAGGTTTAGTGGTGACAAAAGTTAATTCTAAACACAATAAACACTAAAGCAAATAATCACAAGATAAAGAAGCGGTACAAGCCAAATAATAGAAAACTGTATTAACCATGTTAAATCCGATTAAATGTTGATTTGTTTGTTTAGTGCAATGGCTACTTATTTCGAGGCGGCATATCATTCTTAAGACTTAGGCGGTTCTTCATCCTAAGACCTAGATACGAACAATCCTGTCACGATTAACGCATCCGCATAAAGCATCCATTAGTCTAATTATAATCTATCATAGGGAATTAAAGCAGTGGTGATCCTGTTAATACCCTAGCCCATCGGGACTTTACCCACTTATTGCTTGATGTTGTCTTATACACCGGTAGTCCACCACCCAAATCAATTACCAATTAATTAAGAACAATACTGGTTGAACAATTATCGGGTCACCTGCCGGTCCAACTAAGCTCATAATCAAAGGGTAAGGACAGGGTGTCATTTGTGATCCTATTGATCCGGGCATACAAAACACAACATGGAGAGCTATCCCGGCATCTAGATCACTGGTTAAGTCTCACTAGACCCAGTTGAATGATAGGTCGCATGTACAAGCACATAAACAAGTATAAGGCGATAAACATAATTAAACAACAACGATAAATTAAGCAAGCCGGATTAAAACAAACCAAACATTATAATCTTCATTAATATGGCCAATACCCGAGGGTATTAGCCCACAATCATTGTAACTTTGCAAGCGTGATCAAAAAATTAGAAATCGAATGATTAAGAAAGTAAGAATTACACGATGTCTTCTATGAAATTATGGTTGGTGCTTGACCTTGGCTGCTTCTAATATCTTGGAAAATTAGACTTCAGAGTGTATGGTATAGAGAATATAATTTTTGCACACCGAAACTCGTTTTTGAGCCTCGTATTTATAGTGTCTGAAAATAGCCTGGAATGCCGTATGTAATAAGGTGCATACGGCGTATGGAGTTAATTTCCTTGGAGTTCGCGATAAGATCAAATCAATCAAGATTAATTGCCATCAATCACATTAACTTCATATCTTTGACTGATGACCAGCTAGGCATACAGCATATAGGTGAAGAGTGATACGCCGGATCGGGAATTGATCATTACACGTATTCTTGTGATGAGCTGACGCTGATACGCCGTATCTTCTTTGCTCGATACGGCGTATGGTAGTAGATAACATTTTTCCTCAAATGTCTTCATTTTAGTTCCAGAATTGCGCCTTTTAGCTTTGTCTTCACAAGTTACTTCATAAATACTGCAATGATAAACTTTAAGCAATTAAGTACCAATATCTTGCAATAATTATATAAAAGTGGGTAAAATGTATGGGATAAATAATGGTAAAATGTGTCGTTATTTGATGATATCAAATATCCCCCACTTGAATCCTACTTGTTCTCAAGTAGACTTTAGAAAGGTTTTGAAAATGTATCCCGACCGATGTTAAGGATTTTTCCGTTAAGCATTTTTTCTGTTCTAACCACCTGTATAAAACCAAGCACCTCATGAAATATGGGAATGAAAACACTTAGGTCACTCAACTAATCTAGGGTGTAACATTTAAGTAGTACTCTCAATTGCTCGGTTATGATTAGCTTCGTATCATAGGCTTGGCATGGATACACATCTCCACCTCTAGAGCTAAGGAGTAACAAGTCAAAAGGTAAATTGGGTATTTATAAATAGGCTTGGGTTTAATCATTCTTTTAAGGATGAAGAATGATATATGGTATGGAGCTTCTGACTTTCACCAAAGTTCGTCGTCAAATAAGGCAGCTGAGACATGCATACATAGCCATAACGACGGAATAGACATCCACGCTCGTACACATCCTCATTCGAGTAGATCCTAAGGTTAGTTATTAGGAAAGGGAAGTAAAATGGTTGTTAAATAAAATATAAAAAACAAATAGATTAAAGCCAACAAATATGGTGCGGTTGCTAGTAACTTTCTCGACCGTTCCCCGTTCCAGGACAAAGACGCAAACAAATGAACCAACGCCTCGACCATAGAAGAATGACAAAGACAAACAAAGTTGGCGTTCCCACAATGGTCAAACTTCCTTTACATCCCGACATTACATACATGTACAAAATAAGCGGTGATATCGGATACTATTTTACAATAATTTACATCGTTATTTTTGCACGAATCAACAAAATAATTCGATCCTTTCCAAATAATCTCATCGTAAAGCTTAATGAACAGACTATCTTTCTTTTCAACAATTTTTTTTGTGCTTGAAATAATACTACCTAAATCACGTGTAGTTACCATCTTCACTATGATCATTGTCCAGCTGATACTTCTTCATAACTTTTCTTCTTCCGAAACATAACATATAAATCCCAAAAGTATCAAGTGGCACGAGCTTTAAAAAATTCCTATTGCATTGGTTAATTTTCCCTGACCCTTACAGATATAGAGAAACTTCCACTTTGCCAAGTAACTACAAGACTTATACATAAAAGCAACGAGAAACATTGATTAAAATAGGCTTTAATCTACACGGTAGGCTAAGGTGTAAAGGTGAAACGAAACAATTTTAATTGGTGTGAAAAAAGAAAGGAATGGCTCAGCAGGTTGTTCTAGGGGTATCTTACTCTAAAAATGAGAGTAAGCAAAAGGGTTACACGGGGGTTAACTAACCAGTGTAGTTAGTTATATTTACAACATGTAGGCTTTTTGTTTAATCTGTGAGAAATCTACCATCAAGCATGTTACTCCATCTAAATCCATAGTACTCATCATTGAGGTCCAGTGATATACCAGGCTAAGTTTAAAGTCCACTTACCACCGACACACTCATATTTTTGTGGAATTTAAAGTAGAAATTGGAAACAGATAGGCCTTTAAATTCTTACAAATTGGTCATTAAGGGTTATAGTGAGCCTGGGGGTGTTTGTCACTAGTGATTTTTCACAAAAAGTATGCTAATTTTTTTTAATTTGATCCATTTGTAGGCATTTTTAAGCATATTTATGAAAATAAGGACACGTACCTTCTAATTCTCCATCCCCCCAATTAAATTATACAACGTCCTCGTTGTATATATAAAATATTTAAATAATATGGGAAAAAGAATTTAGAACGAGGAAACTCCCCTGATAGTTTGCTCCAGATGGTTCTCCATTTTGAGTGTTTGAAAAAAAAGTGTGTTGAAGAGGGCTTCAGATTGCCCATGAGAGTTCAACACTTGGCTTTTTTCAGATTATACCATTAAGTCGATTTCGTATTCAGCAAGGTCTTGCATGAAAGTTTAGAAGACGTTCATGCAATTTTACTTCCGCTATCCTACAATACATGCAAACAATTAAACACACAACTGTACATGTTACAATGCGCCGTATCCCAAACCCAAGGATATGCCGTATGTAAACCTGTGAAAATAATTAAATACTAGAAATTAAATACTAGAATTTAAAAATATTGATAATCGTCCAAACATACATACGCCGTATCCTAAGGGGTTTGATACGCCGTATGTGATGTATGGGAAGACAGACTCAACAATTAATTAAAATTCAAACAATTAAATGCGACAAGCAATTTAAAAATGACCGGGTTTTCTCCCGGGAAGCACTTTTGTTTCAGCTGGTCGTTAAGTTCGACCTTTTTCCATTTTTTTAATCCATTGCTCTAGTCACGAGCCATCCATCATCCATTTTGCGAAAAAGTTCCCGGTAAGCTAAACCGTGCGTCCAAATTGTGTTTCAGAACGGTTTGAATGTGCCAGCTCCTTATGGCAACATATACTTCATCCGCCTCAAACGTGTATTTTGTCCATTGCGAACCTTCTAATCTGCAGCTGATGGTTCATGATGATATCCTCCATGCAACAGTGAACCCTTCTTTGAATAGTTTCCACTGATAATTGTCTCAATAATTACCTTTCTGGTTTGCGGTTAATAATAAGGTAAGGGTCCAAAGGTCATTTAGGTTTTGGGTTTGCGTATGGTCCCCGAGGCCCGTGTTATCCCAACAGTGAATGGGCATATTATCGTCAGTATTCACTTTCCACCAACATTCTTCAAGTTTCACAAGTACATCGTAGTCAAGCTCGTGGAAGTTTTTGAAACTGTTTTTTAGCCATGCCCAAAACTTCATTACGCTAGGAGTCGCATCTCCCTACGATCCTTCAATTCGTGCCTTATACATCAAAGTTTCTTGCTTTAGGCACCCATCAATCAAATTATCGTACCACTTACGATTTTGAAAATAAGTCATGGGACCGACTCTAACCATCCTGGGTAGCTCTCCTCAATTACAATATCCGTCGGTATCCGAACTACATGTAGGCCACTTTGTAATTCTATTTTTGAAGCGGTATGGTTCGTATATGTGGTCACAAAGTTGATACGGTACCCTATTCTCTGACCATTGTTCATCAAGTCCTCGTGTTTTATCATTATTCAACTCTTATTTATATTCGGAAGTTGTTAATTTCCTCCATTTTCTTTGCGGTACGTGCAGGTGGACAGCATTTGTTTAGAAACTTCATTTTTAGGACTTCCCAAGTTGTTATCGAACCAGATGGTTCATTTCTGAGCTAACGGCTTGCGGCTCTAGTTAGGGACACAGGAAAGGCACGAAGCATAATTTGATCTTGAGTTATGTCTGGGATGTGAAATAAGTTAACAATCTCTTGAACCTTTTCGATGTGTTCGTTTGCATCTTCGTGTTCTGAACCACTGAAAGTATTGTCACGGAGTTCTTTGAGAAATTGGCCCTTCAGTTCAAGTTGAGCTTTAGCGTCAATCTTGGGCCTAGCAACGCCCGATCCGTATTCTCCATGGGTTTTACTCATGTATTTCTCCATTGTTTCCGTTATTATTTCTGAAACTTCTTCTTCGATATGCTCTTCAATTTTAGAAAGTTGATCGAATTCTGGTGAATTCGATTCCACGAAGCTTGGTGTATCGAAAATCTTCCTTCTTGAGCGAAGTACTCGTTCCGGGTTTTCAAAAGGTGTAAGTAGTTCCTTAGTGGAACTCCGTGTCATGCACTACCTGAAACAGAGAATCAATCTGTAGGATATGCTCTTATAAAAAGGAATACAGAAAATTAAGCATGGAAATCAATTTTAGGTTCTGTTTACTGTATCAGATGACAAATACGCCGTATTCCATTGAGCAGAATACGCCGTATGCGTCTGTTGAATAGCAGTATGCCGCATTGTCAGAACAGAATACGTCGTATTGTTGGGAGAACAAATACGCCATTTAGACTGTAAAAACAATACGATGTCCTGAGTAGAAGGTTAGATACGTCGCATCCAACCAGTTGATACGCCGTATCAGGTGATCAGTCAGAACAGAATACTATTTAAAACATAAATGAATAATGCGATAAATTAAACACACAATTAAATTAAACAATTAGCAATCAGAATTGAATTAATTAATTTACACTAAGCAAGTTAGAGGTTAGAAACACTAATAAGAATAAAGATTAAACTAGTCACTCCCCGACAGCGGCACCAAAAACTTGATGTGTCGTCGTGTGGTGTATATTTAGTAATTATCAAGTTTTACATTTATATTTAGCCGACAAACCTAAAGACAACACTTTAACGGGCAGTGTACCTAGTCAAGATGTAGCTTCGCGGTAAGTAGGGTGTCGAACACTAAGAGCGAGAGTTAACCTAATATTCTATCAGTATTTTAATCTATCTAGATTAGTCTAATTACTAGTTAAACCTATGCTATACATATTTACTAGAGGTAAAAGGAGGGGTTTCAGCATGAGAGACTGGCACAGGTTTAGTGGTGACAAAAGTTAATTCTAAACACAACAAACACTAAAGCAAATAATCCCAAGATAAAGAAGCGGTACAAGCCAAATAATAGAAAACTGTATTAAACATGTTAAATCCGATTAAATGTTGATTTGTTTGTTTAGTGCAATGGCTACTTATTTCGAGGCGGCATATCATTCTTAAGACTTAGGCGGTTCTTCATCCTAAGACCTAGATACGAACAATCCTGTCACGATTAACGCATCCGCATAAAGCATCCATTAGTCTAATTATAATCTATCATAGGGAATTAAAGCAGTGGTGATCCTGTTAATACCCTAGCCCATCGGGACTTTACCCACTTATTGCTTGATGTTGTCTTATACACCGGTAGTCCACCACCCAAATCAATTACCAATTAATTAAGAACAATACTGGTTGAACAATTATCGGGTCACCTGCCGGTCCAACTAAGCTCATAATCAAAGGGTAAGGACAGGGTGTCATTTGTGATCCTATTGATCCGGGCATACAAAACACAACATGGAGAGCTATCCCGGCATCTAGATTACTGGTTAAGTCTCACTAGACCCAGTTGAATGATAGGTCGCATGTACAAGCACATAAACAAGTATAAGGCGATAAACATAATTAAACAACAACGATAAATTAAGCAAGCCGGATTAAAACAAACCAAACATTATAATCTTCATTAATATGGCTAATACCCGAGGGTATTAGCCCACAATCATTGTAACTTTACAAGCGTGATCAAACAATTAGAAATCGAATGATTAAGAAAGTAAGAATTACACGATGTCTTCTATGGAATTATGGTTGGTGCTTGACCTTGGCTGCTTCTAATATCTTGGAAAATTCGACTTCAGAGTGTATGGTATAGAGAATGTAATTTTTGCACACTGAAACTCGTTTTTGAGTCTCGTATTTATAGTGTCTGAAAATAGCCCTCGATACGCCGTATCTATAGAGGGGAATACGGCGTATAGGGTTAATTTTCCTGGAATCCGCGATAAGATCAAATCAATCATGATTAATTACCATCAATCATAATAAATGGCGTAGTCTTTGACCTGATTAACACTGTGATCATGACGGCGTATTGAAGAGAAGTGGAAACGCCGGAACCGGAATTGATCAATACGCTTTCTTGGATGAGCTGGCACATATACGCTGTATCTTCTTTCTGGATACGGCGTATTGATGCAGTTTTTAGACTTTCTTCAAATGTCTTCGTTTAAGCTCTAGAATTGCGCCTTTTTGCTTCTTCTTCACAAGTGACTCCATAATTACTGCAATAATAAACTTTAAGCAATTAAGTACCAATATCTTGTAATAATTATATAAAAGTGGGTAAAAACATTGGGAATAAAAGATTGTTAAAAGTATGATGATATTTTGATGATATCAAAATATCCCCCCACTAGAATCCTACTTGTCCTCAAGTAGACTTTAGAAAGATTTTGAAAATGTATCATAACTGAGGTTAAGGATTTTTCCGTTAAGCATTTTTTTTCTGTATAGATCACCAGTACAAAACCAAGTGTAACATTCTGTATTTTTTCAGTCATTACGATGTCATATATTTCACTAATTATTTTTTTTCTCGTACGCGTTCGCTTTTAATTTTAAGTGTTAAGTTAAATCGCGTAAACTAAAAAAAATCAACAACCAACGTAAACGGACACCAAACGAATTAATGTTTTCGTCAAACAAGCAATATATTATTTTTACGAAAGTATTAATCAACTTTTTATATTTTATTTTTATTTGATACGTAAAACGTTTACGTTTCACAAATTAAATACATTTAGGCATACTCGGAAGCACCAAAGTTTTTTTTCTACGCTTCAACAAATACCCACTTTTATACCAATACTCAAAATTTATATAAATTTCTTATCTATACCCTATCTGGCCTTTTGTAGGGATGGAAATACAAAGATTATTATTAACTTTGAAAACATATTCCATGATTTCATGAAGTGTTCTCAATATTTAGGAACAAAGATCAAAGACCAAAGACTTTTCTTAATTTTCTCAATGTGTCTAAGACTTCCTATTACCTCTTTGACTAGCTTATTCAATACATATACTAGCATACAAGAGTAAGATAACACACAACTCTTTCATTAAGTAAAAAAATCAAATCTTTCTCTCCTTTTTGCTCCCAACAGCCACGACTCACCTTTTTTTAAAACCAATTCATACAAATTTCTCTAACCCCATTTACAATATCATAATCATACTTAAGCTATCCTCATGAAGGAATTGGAGCTTGGTTAAGCATTCTTAAGGCTTAATCTAAGTTAAGGGTTTCATCATTTATTTTCAAGCCAAGGGTATAAATCACAAGGGTGTGATTTGTTTACCTTTCACCACTCATTCACTAAAGGTTATCTAAGACCCTAATCATTTCATAATTATCATTTTATGTGTATATTAGTTCTCTATAGCAAAATTACCATTAGGATGCTTTTAAACATCTAAGATATATTTTTACTTGTGATCATGGTTTTATACACTTTTTCATATGTCATGTGGATGTCAAGAACATGTTATAATGGGAACATAAGCATTATACAAGTGTGAGCTTATTGATAAAAAGTATATATTAAGTAATGGTATAAAAGTTTACTTAATAAGTTTGTAAGTAAGAAGTCTAAATGACCATGATATCATGACAAAATGGTACTTAATGGACATCATATATGTATGGCATATGATATAAAAGGTTGTGAAAAACTTGTGGTATTTTATTTGGTTAAAAAGTATATAAAAACAAGTGTATAAAATTAGTTATATAAAGGATATAAAAAGGGTTGTTTTGATTCGAAATCAAAACAGTGGGTGTATCATTTTATAAAAATAATACATCTCATGACGATTCCAAAAAGGTAAGAAACTCGAAAAACCGATTTATAACGAAGGAGATACGACGATTACAAGTTTACGATAATTAATACTTTTATAAAAATAATTTTATAAAAAGTTACTGTTCATCAGGAACATTTATTTTTGGAAAACATCATAAATAAATAGAATTTTTAATTACGAGAACGTGCTCGAAAGAATCACTAAAAACGGAGCTAAAACGAGTAAGATACGACGTTTCAAAGTTATCGAACATTATTTATAAAAGCTGAAAACCCGTAAATGCTTCAGCAGCTACTGAAACTGCGTTTTGAGGACCTTCGGGTCCGATTGAGCCGAAGTGTAAAACTACAAAGTTGTTCGGAACGACATTTTACATAAACCTGCTAATTTTCATAATGTGTTTCATAGTCTACCATTACTTAAATCTTGTGGTCCACTAAACTGTTTGATTTCATTAACATTTCCTGATTTATTACATCATTACTTGGATTTCAGAACTGATACTTTTAAATGTTGTAACGCTACTTTTTCTAATGAAATATTTCTTGAATTTTCTCAACACTGCTTTTACCTAAACCTATGAATTCACCAACATTATTGTTGACGTTTTAACATGTATTTTCTTAGGTTATTATTTTGCTAGTGGAGCATTGGGAGCATTCGAGTCATGCGGATATATATTTTGAAGACTTAATAACTCGAGTACCATTCGACAAATGTTTTAAACAAAATGTTTTCTATTGCATTATAAATGGGACCCTTTGTAAACTCTGATTTTAATATATCAAATATGAAATTTATTCTAAACGTCTCTTTTGAGGTCGTTTTCTGTGACTTGTGCGTATGGACTATGAAGTAGCACCCCATAGTGGTATTCCGCTGCGTTGTTGAAATTTTGGGGGTGTTACACAAAGGATGGAGCAAGAGCTCTGGACTCTGACTCTGAAAGGAGATGACATCGAGGCATACAACAATCGTTTCCATGAGCTGGCCTTGATGTGTCCTGAATTGGGGCCCACTGAAAAGAAGAAGATTGAAAAGTATGTGTGTGGGTTTCCTGAAAGAATCAAAGGAAACATCACTTCTTCAAAGCCTGCAACTCTGCATGATGCCATCAACATGGCATATGAACTGGTTGAGCAAGCAGTTCAGGGTAGGGCTACTAGAATTGGTGAAAGCAATAAGAGGAAATGGGAAGACCACCAAAGAAACACCAACACCAACAACAACAACAACAGTAACCCCAACAACAACAACAACAACCGCAACCGAAACAACAACTATCACCAACAACAAAATAAGAGGCAGGAAACTGCCAGGGCCTATGCTGCAGGTATTTCCAGATGATCTGTTAGGTTTACCTCCTGTACGTGAGATAAAATTCCGCATTGATCTGATTCCAGGCGCGTCGCCAGTTGTTAAATCACCATACCGATTAGCTCCTTCAGAGATGCTAGAATTGTCGAACCAACTAAAAGAGTTTCAAGAGAAGGGATTCATTCGACCTAGTCACTCACCATGGGGAGCACCCATGCTTTTTGTCAAGAAGAAAGACGGTGCGATGAGAATGTGTATTGACTACAGGGAATTAAATAAGTTGACTATAAAAAACCGCTATCCTCTCCCCAGGATTGACGACTTGTTTGATCAATTACAAGGTGCGTGTTGTTTCTCCAAGATAGATCTTCGTTTAGGATATCATCAGTTAAGAGTTCGAGAAGAAGATATACCGAAAACCACGTTTAGAACCCGATATGGGCATTTTGAGTTCACAGTTATGCCATTTGGGCTGACAAATGCACCAGCAATATTTATGGACTTAATGAACCGCGTCTGCAAACCATATTTGGACAAATTTGTAATTGTGTTCATTGACGACATCTTAATCTACTCAAAATCAGAAGAAGAACATGAAGTCCACCTGAAGATGATTTTAGACTTGCTCAAGAAGGAGAAGTTATATGCCAAATTTTCAAAGTGCGAATTTTGGTTAAAAGAAGTCCAGTTCCTAGGACATGTGGTCAACCGTGACGGTATCCACATGGATACTAGCAAGGTTGAATCAGTCAAGAACTGGAAGATTCCTGAATCGTCAACTGAAATTCGTTTATTTTTAGGATTGACGGGTTAGTACCGGAGATTTATTGAGAATTTCTCCAAGATCGCCAAACCTCTCACTTTGTTGACTCAAAAGAATAAGACATATGTGTGAGGCGATAAACAAGATGAAGCTTTCCGCATTCTGAAGGAAAATCTATGTAATGCTCCAGTGTTAGCACTCCCCGATGGACCAGATGACTTTGTGGTCTATTGTGATGCATCGAAACAAGGTTTTGGGAGCGTGCTGATACAACAGGGCAAAGTGATAGCGTATGCGTCAAGACAGTTGAAGACGCATGAGAAAATTTATACCACCCATGACCTGGAATTGGCTGCGGTGGTGCTCGCTCTTAAAATCTGGAGACATTATCTTTATGGGACGAAAAGTGTTATCTACACTGACCACAAGAGTCTCCAGTACATATTTGACCAGAAAGATTTGAATATGCGCCAAAGGCGGTGGATCGAGCTGCTCAGTGATTACGAGTGTGAGATCAAATACTACCCGGGCAAGGCAAATGTGGTGGCAGATGCCTTGAGTAGATTAGAAAGGCTCAAGCCAAGGCGAGTACGTGCTATGAGTATTACTATTCATTCTGGACTTAAGACTAAGATTTTGGAAGCACAGGGTGAAGCTTCTAAGGATCTCAAAGCTCCAGCTGAATGGCTACGAGGATTAGAAACACACTTTGAGCGACGAGATGATGGTGGAATTTACTTCTTCGACCATTTCTGGATTCCATCAGTTAGTCGTGTAAGGAAATTGATCATGGATGAAGCTCATACTTCTAGATATTTAATACATCCGGGTGCTGAGTTAATGGTAATAAGATCTTAGAGACTTGTAGTTGTGGCTGGTATGAAGAAGACGTAGCGGTACGTAAGCAATTTTTACGTGCTCTAAGATTAAATCCGAACATCAAAAACCCTCAGGATTACTTCAGCCCCAGAAATCCCATAGTGAAAAAGAGAAGATAACAATGTAACTTAGTCACAAAGTTTGCCTAAAGCAGCATGGTTATGATGCGGATATGTCCAAAGTGGATAGATTGACTAAGTCAGCTCACTTCTTACCTATTCGTGAAGATTTTAAAACGGAGAAGCTGGCAAGAATTTATATCAACGAGATCGTAGCAAGACATGGTGTGTCGGTGTCAATCATCTCAGACCGTGATAGTCGATTCGCGTTACACTTATGAAAAGCTCTCCAAAAGGCGTTAGGTACAAAACTACATATGAGTATGGCTTACCACCCTGAGACCGACAGTCAAAGTGAGCGTACTATTCAGTCGCTGGAGGATATGCTACGAGCTTGTGTTATGGATTTTGGTGGCAGTTGGGATACTCACCTCCCGTTGGTTGAGTTTTCTTATAATAATAGTTACCACACGAGCATTAAGTGTGCACCATTCGAGGCTCTGTACGAGCGGAAATGTAGATCCCCTGTGATATGGACTGAAGTTGGAGAAAGTCAGCTTAATGAACCAGAACTTGTGCAAGAAATGACAAAAAAGATTTTTCAAATTAAGGAAAGGTTGATAACGGCAAGAAGTCGTCAGAAAAGCTATGCTGATAAGAGACGTAAGCCTCTTGAATTCGAAGTTGGAGACCGAGTGTTACTTAAGGTATCTCCGTGGAAAGGAGTGGTACGATTTGGTAAGAAAGGAAAACTGGCACCACGGTATGTGGGACCGTTCGAAATAGTAGAGCGTGTTGGACCAGTAGCTTATCGACTAAAGTTACCCCAGGAGCTGAGTTGTGTTCACGACACGTTTCATGTGTCAAACCTCAAGAAATGTTTGGCTGAGCCAGATGTTCAAGTGCCTTTGGACGAGATCGAGATTGATGAAAATCTGCGATTTGTCGAAGAACCTATTGAGATAGTGGAACGAGATGTGAAGAAGCTAAAGCGAAGAAGAATCCCATTGGTCAAAGTACGTTGGAACTCTCGGCAAGGAGCTGAGTATACTTGGGAACGTGAAGACCAATTCCGGAAGAAATATCCGAATCTCTTCCCCAAATCCGTACTTTCCTCAAGTGCCGCAACTTGAGCCTTGAGGACAAGGCTCTTCTAACCGGAGGAGACTGTAACATTTCGTATTTTCAGGTCATTTACGACGTCATATATTTCACTAATTATTTTTTTTCTCGTACGCGTTCGCTTTTAAATTTTAATAGTTAAGTTAAATCGCGTAAGTTAAAAAAATTATCGTTTAGCGTAATCGGACACCAAACGAATTAAAGTTTTCGTCAAGCAAGCAATATATTATTTTTATGAAAGTAATAATTAACTTTTTATATTTTATTTTTATTGGTTGCGTAAGACGTTTACGTTTCGCAATTAAATACGTTTAAGCATACCCGGAAATCACTTATACACATTTTTAAAACCCTAGATATTTATTAGATATTTATCTAAAATATCTTTTAGATATTTCCTTAACCTTACCCTAGTTAGACTTAACTAGAGTTCCTTAACCCTAGTTAACCCCTATATATACCCTAACTAGACTACAAAATCATAACTTACATTTCTTTACAAATTTCATCACAAAATCTCTCCCCTCCTCCCTCTCTTGGCTACGGCAACACCCCAAACACAACCAAATCCATATCAAATTTTATATAACACATTTACATACATACCTACATCATATCTAAGATGTCCTAAGAAGATTTGAAGGCTTGGTTAATCCTTTACAAGTGTTAAGCAAGAAAATGCAAAGTTAGGGTTTAGGAAATCAAGATCTTGCAAGCTTGGGTTTACAATCTAAACAAGGGTTTAGATTGTGTTGGGTATCATATTTCATCACTCTAAGGTTATCTAAAACCCTTTATGTCTTTACATTCATCATTTTATGCATATATATGTCTATGTAGTTAATCACCATCTAGGAACTTATTTACTTGTAAATTTTATAATTCTTGGATAATCTTTGGATTAATCATATACTAAGGACCCTAGGAGTATAAGACATAAGATATTAAGGGTTCTAATGGATTTGTAACAAAGTGGTAAAGCTAAAAAGTCCTAAAAACAAGTTTTAAACACATTTTGAGAAAAATATCTAAAGGGGCTGTTTGGAGTTCGAAATTTACATATATATTTTATGATTTTATAAAATACTACATGTCACAAGGATCGTGGGGTCATAAAGAACTCGAAAAACCGATTAATAACGAAGAAGATACGCTAGTTACGAGTTTACGATAGTTAATACTCTTATAAAACTATTTTTATAAAAGTTACTATTCATGGCAGAAACTTATACTTTGAAAACATCAATAATATGATAAAACTTTCAATTACAAGAACGTGCTCGAAAGAATCGCTAAAAACGGAGCTATAACGAATAAGATACGACATTTACGGGTTTTACGACTATTAAACTTATATAAATAAATATGTGAACTGATGTGAACAGTAAAAGTACTGTTCATCAGTGGACTCAAAACCTAAAAATGTCTTATTTTGATACATCGTCTTAGTACGAAGACGTGGGCGCAAGAAACATACAAATCGGACTTGAAACGTGCATTTTACGCCGTTTTTGTTAAAGGGTTATTTATAAACGTTTTTACTTTATAAATATAATTTCGCTAAAACGATTAGATGGTGATGTAGCTATATAGAAATATATATGTTATTAGTTATCAAAGTGCTATATTACTAGGGAATTTCATAATGAGGCCTCTTCGGATGGCGTATCGACGAGTTGTTGGATTTACGATTTAAAGTATCCTAGCTCCTCGTACGTCATGTCATGACCTCTTAATTATGATAGCCCGAATGTCCTTCATGACCTCTTGATTATGATAAGCCCGAAACGATAGTAGATGATAACTAAATAGGCTTATATAATGGTAGTTTGTAGATAACATAACTCGAGTACTCATACGACTTAGTATGGATTAGTTGCATTCGCGCTTATCATACGGCTTTTTGCGTGATATACTTGATATTAGCTCACTCGAGGTGAGTTCATAACCCCACGTTTTACATGATTTGTTTTGGGGTGAGAACATGCTTGATAAATAAATACATTGTTATCTTGGTTGACTTACAAATTGATTTAATTACTTCTTTACTTTGTCATGCGATGAGATCCAATACTTGGTTACTTTTGGCACGTAAACACCATACTTGACTTTACGTCGAAATAATTACTGATATGCTTAGTATTCATGAACTGTAAATCACTTGGAGGGTGAGCGCGAATGTTATAAAATAGATCTATTGGGGATTGACAACCCCCGTTCGGGTGATTAGCTCTCACTAGTTCGAGATCGAACTAACAAACGTTATACCATGTCGGATATGAATGGATTGGTGTCTACATGACCAACAACTATATACTAATGAACATTTACCGTGCCTTGAATAAAGTGGCATACTTACAAGTCTACGTCGCAGTTTCCATGAACTTAGAGTAATTGTTATCATTTCTCTTACATACTTACTTGAAAACTAATTTGGGGATATTGTGCTCATTATAATATCTACTTGAAACATTTTTGGATATTGTGTTCATTATAATATCTACTTGAAACTAATTGGGATATTGTGCTCATTATAATATCTACTTGAAACATTTTTGGATATTGTGTTCATTATAATATCTACTTGAAACATTTTGGGATATCGTGTTCATTACAATATATACTTGAAAACATTTTGGGATATATATAAGGAAACCTATATATGTAGGTTTATGCGTTGCAAGTCTTGTATGGGCGAAACTTGTAACACAGTAAACCTATATATATATGTTTTGGGATTTCACATTCCATACTTACAAAAACATGAAACTCACCAACTTTAATGTTGAAACTTTTAAGCATATTTCTCAGTGAAATAGATGTATGACAATACTGATGAGCATTGGATCAAATTTAAAATTTCTTTAAACGACTCAGTTAGAGGTCGTTCTCTCCTGACTTGTGCAATGGGATCATGAAGTAACGCTCCCGGAAATACATTCTGCTGCGACCCAATTTTGGGGGTGTTACATATAACTTCATCAAGTATTCCATAATTACTGAAAATCTTAAATATAAACGATTAAGTACCAATTCATGCAATAATTTGTGAAAAAATAGTTAAGAAAAATGGGATAAATGATGGTATAAAAGTGACGTTATTTAATGTCATCAATCAGAGTAGAAGAAGAATTAAGTAACATGTACTTGAGCTTTCATCATGTCTTTATATTTGTCGGTCGAGTAAGAGTGTGTGGCTATGAATCTGACTCATCTTGGACTAGTTGTTGCCACCAATGGGAATACCTATAGGTTTAGGTTAGTGATAATCAACATATATGGACAAAAGTGTCCTTGTCACTTCGTCGAATATGGTTTCATGATGCGATCGTCATTGGACTTCAACAAGAAGTTTTACAACTCCCTAGGCAGAGCATATAACTGTTGTAGTAGTATAGGCAAGACTCGAGGGTTGTTATCATTCTCTAAGGGAATAGGTTAGGAAGGCTTGATCACGGTCCAACAGAATTATAGGGGTTAAGAGAAGATTATTTTTGTGTTTTTATATTTTATGATAGCAGGTAAATCGATGGTTTGAGAGGTTGGTTTGTTTAACTATTAACTAAACTAATATCTAATCTACTGGTGATAACTTTATGATAATTAAATGTATTTACTTAATCATGCATTACTTAGCAGATTGCTTCTCCTAATCCTGATGCCTTGTCACACTTGTGATGATCTGTGTAAGTATTTCCTAGGTCATGAATAGATTACACGAACCCACTGTCTATTTAATATTCCGTTAAGGCAACGCACAAGTAAGGTAGTATGAAGACTATTACAAGGCCCCTAAGAGTATATTAAATGCGTGTGAAATATCTTATAAGGGATCAACCATATAAGGGGGTAAGGTAGTATGAAGACTATTACCCGATGGTATCCTTTCTACACACTCGCGTTTCCCAAGACGTGTCTACAATGATACAGACAAAAGCTAGTTTTCTAAAGCCTAACGCGCACATTCATCAACACGAACAATATAATAGGATTCTACAATCTGACTTTATGCAAGCATAAGCAAATACAAAGAGGGTTTTTGCCTAGGATGTTAGGATAAAGTAGAGAACCATAGATTATTCACCACAATCACATAGACATATTTGAGATGATTAATGCATAACGACTTACTTGATTAAAACATGGAGAGAAGGTAGTTATAATAGGATTTGAGGCCCTAAAAACAACCTTTAAAGCTGCTACAAAGACTAGGTTTCATCTCCCAAAAGTTATACAAAGTTACACACTTAAAACCCTAAAATCGCTTTTGTATATATAGAGATATCGCTGAGACGGCGTTACGTTGAAGTCTTGACGCCGTCGCTATGTGGATGATTCTAGATCCTCTTTAAGTCGGCCTAGTCCTGACACCGTCACTGGATAGATTACGACGGCGTCGCTTTATGCCTGCGACGCCGTCTCCACGCTCTATAAACAATATTTAGGAGTTCTCTTTAAAAGTATTTTACAACACAACCTTCTAGACCTCGTAAATAAAAGCACGAAAAGTATATACTTGCACCTCACGTAAGTGTTTAGAAATTCTCTCTTTTTCTCGGGTGTATAAAATTATAACATAATGGGGAAATGGAAAATCAACACTTATAGCATATACATTACCATAGGCTTAGTAAAGGATCAAACCTTCACCGCTAGGCGCAAGCATTATTCATTACTAATTAAGGTCTTTTAAAGGGTTGTGGGGTGTAGGTGTAGGATAACATTAATGGAAACATAAACGGATGGGATACATTTGGGTGGTGACTTTGGGTAAACTTGGAGTGGATGGGTTAGCTAATTATTTATAAGAATATCCGTGGTTTGATGCTAAGGCAAAAGACTCATAACAAAATATACAAACTTTTACAAAGACTTCTACAAACCAATCTCTCCTGTTTTCTTTTCTTGACTCTATGATAAACATAACATAAGCAAATGGCAGCCCGTACATTTTTTTTTCACTTTATTTTATATACATTTTTTTGGTACACTTTTGCCCTGCCATTGCTTAAACAAATAATACATCATGAGGGTTTATAGATACACCCCTACACTTGAACTTTTACATACTCGATTATTTAAAATATAACTAATGACTCGATTTGAGGTGGATCAAATAACAGAGCTTATTAGCTCAATTGGGGTAATAATACTTTTCCGCTAATTTCTTCATAAGATGAATACTACCATGAATCTCATCATCCCAAAATACATTTTACAAAGGATTAGACTTAGCAACAGTGTCTACCAAATAATTAACTGGGTTAAAACAATAAGTACAAAAGGGAGTACATACAAGGTAGCAAAGGCGATTGGGTGTGACAATTAGATTAATGGGTGACAATGCTCTTCATTAAATAGTACTGGCTAACCAGAAAAATTATGAAACCGAAATTATAGGCTTAAAAGGATGTACTAAAGGTATCTTGCATTTCAAAATGAGTGCATAGGCAAGAGTGAGATATTATATAGTCGATGTTACAATAAATAAGCAATTAGAAGGTTTCAAACAAGGGTTAATCCTATTGCCTCTTATCTAGAAGTTCTAATACTTACTATGCGGTCTCGGGATGTATCACAAAAACAAGTTCTAGAATTTAATATACTACTGTACACTCAATAATACTATACCGATACAATCACCAAAAAGGCGAACCTAGACCATAACGTACACAACCGTAACGACGAATATGAACACGTATAACTGCATTCGAACCTTAACTCAAGAAAACTAAAGGTATAAATTATCTTGGATATCAATAAAGGATACCAAAATCCTAAAGATCTAAAGAAAGGCGAATCTCAAATTTTTAGGTGGAATATTTGAGGGTTTTTTTGGGCAGTCATACACATTCCTATAGCATGAGAACACTATTAATACCGTTATCGTCTGGTATGGCGTCATAATTTTTTTAAATTTGGGTCAAAATTACCTTTTTATGCTATGTTTCGATATATTACCCATCATTTTAAGGAACAAAGCAAATGGCAAATGAAGGAATAGTTTCTAAGGCTTATTTCCCCCTACACTTAAGTTGAACATTGTCCCTAATGTTCTACAGGAGTACCCGTAAAAACGAATAAAGGGAAAATAAAACAAGTAAAAGAAACTAGTACTCCTTTAGTTTGCTCAATAATAGAGAAGAAACATGCGATAATTGGTTAAATCGTCCTCCAAGAGTCGTCTAATGAAAACATCCTAAGATCTTCCAAGCTTCTTCTTGGGAAATATAACCTGTAAATCAAAGACAAAGACAACTACACCAAGCTTAAAATCTATAGGATAGATATAAATACAATAAGAGTTTATGGTTTCGACTCTATGAAAGCAGTAAAGATAGGATGAGAGTAATGATATAATTGTAGGTTTATGCAGGTTTACAAAAGAATTACAAATATTAAATATTTGCACTATTTATTTTTTCAAAAATACTTAGAGATCATATCAAATTTTCACACAATGCTAGAGACGCGACGCCGACCAGGGTTTTAACCCGACTGCAGTCTCCAGCACTAAGACAAATTCCTCTATCGTTTTACTTAGAATTCCCTACACCAATTTTTATTAGTCCAAATCTGGAAAAAAAGAAAAAAAAAAAAAAGTTTTTTAAAAAAACTGCATAAAAACCTGGAATTAATCGTTACAATCATATGACTCGAAACTGACACAAATTAATCTAAATAATTTATTTTAAATGTTTGAATTGGTTCTAAAAACCGGATATTTCCCCTACACTTATTTTGTTGCAAAATACATTTGATTGCAAATAAGACAAAGTTATAAACAAACAAATAATGATTACAAAATAATTCAAACATAATAAAACAAACGATAAAGAATTAAAACACAAGACAATCCTAAGTGTGGGAAAAGTAAATATTGGGTTGCCTCCTAAAAAGTGCTTTTCTTTATTTACGAGTCTTGTAGCTATACTTGAAGTCCTTTTACTCCTTAAGCTTGATGATACTTATGTGATTGGTTTTGAGTTTTTCAATTGTCTCTCTATCTCTTTTATAAGTACGTCCAAGGTTCATGCAAGCTTTGTAATATCTCTTTCTCTTTTCAATGACATGCTTAAATCCTATTTTTCCAACCTTCAGGTTTTCCACAAAGAATGCTTCAAACTTTTTCTTTTCCAAGGGTGAGACTAGATCTAATTCTTTTGTCCTTTGAGGCATCCTAAACACGACTTCGTCATCCCTATGGGCAAACCTAATTAACCCTAAGGATTCATTATAAGTAAGCTTAGATGCTTGCCCAAAAGGTTTTCCCAAAACTACTTCACTTAGACTACTGTCAATAATGTTACCCAAGTCTTATAGAATCATAAAGTCCACGACATGAATGAAGCACCCAATAAATATATGCATATTTTTAGCTCTTCCAATGAACTTACAGAATTTATATGATTGGTACGGGTCTATTCTTGCTTGGAAGGGTTTTTCTCTTATTTTATTATAATAAGCATGAGACATGATGTTAACAAGAGATTGTAGATTAATGTATTCATGAACCGTGTAAACGGTGCCAATTACACAAAGAATCTTCAAACTCCAAGTGTCGCCTCTCCTAATTTTAGGCTCTATGTTTGAGAAAGGAGGCACGATTCACATATCAGCTCTTTATGGTAGGCTAATTCTTTCTCATTAGGGAACATATCCTTAAACAATTCTTCTTTAAAATTATTTAATATGGTCTGTAATTGGAGAAGACAGATGAATGATTGATTTGTCTAAGTTAGTCTGCTCATTCTCTTCTTCTTTTGCTTAAGAATAGACTCAGTACTGAGTTGACTGCTCGGACACACTTGTAAACCCCCCATTTGCGACTCGGGTCCAGGGTAACATATAAACCACAGGATCAAGTTGGAACTTAAACCGTGGGATAGCTTATTCCGCTGTTACATCCTGTTAAACTACAAGAGTCTTCAAACAGCTGTACTTTTTCATAGTATTGTCCTTTATTTTGTCTTTTTCTTATGTCCTTGATCTTTTCTTATTTTAAACCACGGGATTCAAAAGAAAATAGACCAAATAAGCTCAAAAAATCTGTTGAAATAAGCTTGTACAACCACCAATAAGCCATGACAAATGAAACCTAATATGTTACAACAGATTTATCATTTCGAGTGTTTGATCTAAATAAGCAACAAGCACAACAAAAACAAAGGACATAAGTTGTGACCCAAAAAGCTAATTAATAAGCTCGAAATAAGCCAAAAAAACCAATAAGCTGCAAAACCCCTTTAGATATACAAGAAGACAAATGAGACACTAGGGAAAGATGAAGCTTTTTATCAAAGGACGCAACAAACAAAACAAACCGTGGCCTTTTTTGTAAACAACAGCCATCATAAATAAGCATTATAGCTAAAGCCATGAAAAAACATACTACAATGACAAGAACAACCCCCTCGTTTTTGGCCTCTTGATACCAATTGACAAGTTATAAAGAACAACCTTTCGTGAGTCGGGATTTGACCAAAATACAAGAATAGTCCATGTGTTCTAAGTTGGTAGAAAGTAGAGATATGGTGGAGAACAAAATATGTAATAATCGTGTAGCCTCAAAATACTTGAGTCAAAAGAGGAATCCGGTCTTTATATATTAAACATTGTAAAGGCTAGAAAGTTATCTGGCTTCGTTCCTTTCTCTAATCTTGTATATGTTATGGGCTTAAACCCAAGTTAACCCGAGCTTGACACAATGGGAAACACCACTCGGCCCAATAAGCCTTACCAAGGCCGACTGGTATGTGCTTAATTACACATACCTTTTACCTTTAAAAACGAGCTAAAATAACCAAAAACGGACTTAAAATGCCAAATATATGCTTGTTTTGCTAATTGTATTGTGCATGAACGGATAACTAAGAAAAAGACGAAAAACAAAGCCAAAACGACAAAACCGGATCGAATGGAAGAGACTGTGAAAACAAAGCCAAATCGAAGCCAAAAGGTCCAATCAAGTACAAAAAGTCAAACAGAAAAGTCAACTGGTCCAAGTCAAAGTCCAACCCAAGTCAACCCAGGCCAAAAGTCAAAGAAATATAAGTTTAGGGACTGAAACTGTAAATCCCTAAACTTAGATTTAAAGAAGAAAAGAGGAGAAAAGAAGACAAGGGTGCAATCTGCCATTTCTGCAAAGTTACACTACAAGGACTTAAACTGCCAAGTCCCATTAAACTTATACACCAAGGACGAGTAATGCAATTGATGATATAACTCTTGGGGACTTGTTTTGCCAAGTCCCCAAAATTATAACCACACAAGGACCATGGTTGCAAGTACTCAACACACCATCAAGGACTAACCTTGCCAACTCCATAAACCTGCGCCTGTTATAACCAAAACCACTTTTCCCGCCCTTGTCTTCCCCCCAAAACCAAACTCACGGGTGTGTAACCTTGTTTTTAACCCTGAAAACCTTTCACTTTAAATATAATAATAATAGGACAAAACACCACCATGGGTACTCACCTCCCCCCTCCTCCACTAACTTTCCCAGCTGTGAGATTGCCAAGTTGGCAATCCCACGTCTCCCAAAGCTTATTTCGACGACCAAGATTGATTTTTGAAGAATTGAAGGGCTAGGATTTGTTTGCTTTCCCCCTCTCACATAACTAACACAAGGACTCAGTTATAAAAGAAGAAGAAGACAGAAGAAAAGAGTAGTTAGTTTTTTAGTTTAATTTTCAGCTTGTAATTTTCGTTATTTTTTAAAGCAATTTTCCTCTTAAAATCTTAATTCCGCTTTATGGTCACATGTACCTTTGGTTATTTTCAAATTTGTACTTTATATTTAGAGTAATAACATTCAGTTTTCGAGTTTCAATTGCTTTTGATTTCCATTTTAAGCTGTTTTCACCTAAATAAGCTCTCAATAAGCTCATTTGAGCTTATTCTTGTTAAAAAGCTCAAATTTAGTAAAAATTTGTTTTAAGGCATTCATTTACTCCTTAAAGTTCAATTTACATCAAATCATGGACACTTGAGGTGTTTTGAGTTCATTTTGGAAGCTAATTGGAGTAATAAGCCACAAAGAGCTTATTGAGCTTTTAAGCTCAGGTTTAGAGGCTAAGGAGCCATTAGGTTCAGGTTTTAAGCCACTCACTCAACAAGAGTGGCTTGGTTTCTGGAGACAAACAAAAAAGACCAGATGTTTCATTTTTAAATTTCATCTAGCCAATTTTTACTTAAAACAATGCTTATTTACTCTCCATTCCTGTCAATTCTTTGCAAACATGTTTGTTTAGACTTGTTATTTATATGTTTTAAGTTTTCATTGAATAAATTTTGTATAATCTTAGTTTATCTTTTAAAACTGTCAATATTAGTGTAAAGGGCTAGGAGAGAAACTAGCTTATTTTTACACTTAAGCTGTAAGTTTTAGTTTTAAAGTAGCTTAATTAGGTGAAAAATAGTGTGAGTAGATAAAAGGTTTTAGCTGGTTTAGCTTTTAAAACAGTTTTTAAGTACAATAAAGTTGGGACAGATGTCCCTTTAGTTTGACAGCTTAAAGTAAAGGGGTGTTTGGCATAAGCCTTAAAATGGGTCAAAACAAGTCTTGGCATGGGTTGAGGTAACTTGGCTTGATTAAGCTTAAGTTTTAAGCTTGTATTAAGTTGTTTTTAAGGGTTCCAAGGTTTAAAAATTGTTTTCCAAGGTTTTCTAAAACCAATTTTGAAACTGTGACTTTTAAGGGACACCACAAGTGCTTATTTAGTTAAGCACTTGAGGTGTGAGTTTAAGTGTCAAAAAGTAAGTGTTTTGAGTGTATTAAACAGGTTATAACAAACCCTTGGTGTCATTTGACTTTTTGAGTCAAATCCACCAACTGTGCTTATAACAGTTTTAACACATCCATAAGCCCTTTTTCATCCACAAGTTTCAGCAAGTTTTTATGATTTTTAAAAGCCAAAAGATTATGCACAAGTCCATAAGCTAGAATTCTCAATCTGTTTTTAGTTTTCTTTCCAATCTAAGCTTATTTGACAGCTTTTAATAAGCTGTCAAATAAGCAACTCAAGTCTAGCTTAAATCTCCCCTGGTGCAAAGGGGAGATTTTAAGCCCCTTTTTCTTTGTCATTTAGTGTTCTTAAGCCCAAGTTTTTGGCTTATTTTAAGAGTTTATAAGCTCTTAGATAAGCCCTCAAAGTTTCAGACTTTAGTGAGCTTATTTGTTGGCTTATTTTTAAGCCAAAACTTGCCCTTTGACTGTTTTTAGCTTAAGTTAGGTATAGGGATTGCTCAATTTTCATTTTTGCTTATTTCAGCTTATTTCATAAGCACACTTTTGTCCAAATAGCTTATTTAGATAGGTCAGTCAAGTTTTTAAGCTTATTCCCTTTTTGCTAGCTTATTTAAGTGCCTAGCTTAGTCTTTTAGCCTTTTTGAGCTTTCATTTAGTTTCTGTCAAGCATAAGCTTGTAACAGCTTATTTAGTTATAGCTTTTAGCTTTTTATAGCTTCTTTAGATTAGTTTACTCCCTTTAGCTTATTTTAGTCCCAAGTTTTAGCTTATTCGACCACAAGTGTCCAAAAGGACTTAGCCATTTAGCTTTTAGCCACTTTAAGCTAAACTGTTGACATTTAAGCTTATTTTTAAGCTTATTCAGTGCTTTTTAGAAAAAGTTGTAGAAGACAAAGTTGTTAAGCCCCACGAGCTTAACAACTTTGCTTCTTTGAGTTTTCGAAAAAAAAAAGGGGAAAGACAATTGGTCCGGGTGAGCAAGACTCGAACCCGTGACCAATCGATACATTCCCCTTTTATAACATCACTTACCACTGCGCCCTTGGGTCTTTTTCGTTAAAGACTCAAGGGCCTTAGTATTTAAGGTCATTTTAGGCTGTTAAGCTAATAAGCTGTGTAAGCTTATTTCGGTGCTTATTTCTTAAGCAACTTTGTGTTTTTTATTTTTCGTAGGATTTCTATAGTGTAAAGTATTTTTAGAAAAAATTTCAGAATTTTTCGAAATCGTTTAGTATTTTTTACAATTTAATTTAGTTAAAAGTTTAATTAATTCATAAAAAATACAAAAATTATCAAAAAAATATTTTGCTTTTTTAGAAAATTTTCTTTTGTCATATAGTTTGTAGGAAAAATACAAAAATTTTCGTAGGGTCATTTTTACAACTTTTCCTTTTTTAAAGAACGGTCCGGGTGCGGTTTTTTTGTCTTGACTCGTTTTTGGGTCAAACGAACTCCGTTTTCGGTCTAGTCTTTTTCATTCTTCGTTATTTGTCCCGTAGAGTAGTTTAGAAGTGAAAATTTCTTCGTAGGGTTATTTTTAAAGATTTTAGGTTTTTCCCCCTTTGTTCGGGATTCGTGCTTTCGTTTTTTAGCTTAAATTCATAATTTTTAGGTTTTTCTTAAACGTTTTTATTTGTTATTGTTTAATTTGACTTTTTCACTCTCCCAAATCAATTCCTTCATTCAAACTCAAATCTTCGACTGTATCGATTCTCCAGTCCAGCCTCGTTGGGGATAAACGACCCGGGAACACTCTATACTACTTCTCGGTATCATTGATTGTTGTTTTTAGATTATATATACTATATTTTTATATTTTGAAATATATATTATATATAATTTATGTAGAATTTAACCAATCAATTTTTGGCGCCGTTGCCGGGGAGGCTGTGAAGCCGATTATCGTTACGTTTGATCAATTGTGTTTGAATCTGTGAATATTTTCTTTTATAAAAAAAAACATAAAAAGTACAAAAATATTTTTCATTTTCTTTTATTAGTATAATTATCAGATAAAAACCAAAGAAAAACCAAAAATATAAAAACATTGTCCATAAAAAGAAATAAAATTCACAAATTGGTAAAAATACCAAAATATAATATTCTCAACTGAGGTATTATCATAATAACTTCCGGTGAACTTGTTGGTTCCCAACTCGAACAAAAGATTTAAAAACTTGCCATTTGTGTCTCTTACGACGTACGGCTCACCTTGAAAAGTTAAACAAACTATAAAGTGGGTATAAGGAGGGTTGTTCCGAGGAACTACGACCCGAAAGGAGAAATAAGCTTCGCGCTATTCCTACTCCTCCGCTCACCTGTGCGTTTATCTTTTTGAGAGCTACCGTGAAGTAAGTAGATTATTTGGTTTAAGTTGTCTTATCTCATTGTCCGTTAAAATCAATTGTGAATAAATCATTGAAAAAACCAAAAAAATTAGTGTAAATTTTCTTTTTATATTTCTATTTTGTGCATGCGCACTCGTTCTCAAGCCCGTAGACGTCGACAACCACAAGTCCGACAAACTTCTGTTGAATCATCCAATCTTGAGAAACCTGATAATCCTCCCATAGTTACGATGGCTGATAATCGTACTATGGCGCAATTGCTCGAAGCACCCACCGAGGGTTACGAGGATGCGATAGTTATTCCGGAAATCACCGCGAATAACTTTGAGATCAAGCATGGTCTTCTGAATCTTGTCCAAAACAAGCAATTTTTTGGAAATGATAAAGAAGACCCACATGCTCACATCCGTTATTTCAACAAGATCACTTCTACGATGAAGATTCCGAACGTACCAAATACGTCGGTTAAACTTATGCTTTTCCCGTTTTCTCTCACAGTAGACTATGCCAATAATAGCTAAAGTCATGGCTAAAAATAAACTCTTAAACAAGCTAGATAAAATTTAGAACAATGAAGCACTAGAATTCAAATGATATTATCTAGTTAGAAAAAGGTAAGGATGTAAATGAAGAATGTAAATTATGTCAAGATTCTTAGTTTGAAAATGAAGAAGCTGTAGAAAAGAAAATATCTAGGCTAAATCAATTTAATGATAGTAGTCACTCACTTAAGAAAATAATAAGTTTTCAAAAACCTTCTAGAGATAAATCCGGTTTAGGATTTAATTTTATCAAAGGGTCACCTAGCGAAACCAAACATGTAAATTTTGTAAGAGCTCAAGAAATCGAGTCGAAAGAAAAATTGATAGAATCAAACCCAAACTCAAAACCAAAATTTATACTTATAAACAATACTAAAAATTCATTGCAAGTGATGATGTGTAAACGTTTTTATAAACTTTCTTAAAAGCCTGGTAGTGCGATTTACTAAACCCACAATGAGGGTCTAAAACACCTCCTCCCGAGAAAGAAAGGAAAACTCTCATCCCGTTCAAAACACCTCAACCTAGGAGAGACCAGGTAGACCCAAATTACTCTAACACTAACACCACAATGTGGAATCATCCACACCAACCAAGTTTTACTCAATGTGGAAGATGTTCACCGTGCATGTGTCCGAATCAAATGCAAAACATGTTCGGAAACAATAACTTCGGACCCATGAAACGATGGGGACCAAATGGTTAAATCATCATATCTTTCGAGGTTAATCATCTACAAGCATCCTTTGGCTTTCGTCAAACAAATTGAAGAACTTATATAGGATTTCCATAAATCCTCATCCTTAAGCTTGCTACTCTTTGATAGAATTTTTTTTTAAAGTAAATTCTCTTGAAGGCTAAGGTACGTCTCACTCTCTAATTACGTAAATTATAGATTGGTATATGATATACTTAGTATTAGTGATAGTTAGGAAATATGGTAGTCACTAGAAATGCTATTTGAGTTTTTAAAAGAATTTGTTCATTAGGAACCATTCTTTCACATGGATTATCCATGAACCACTATAAAATGGAAATCTTCTATGGCCACGAACTCACGTAGATGAAGAAAAATGAGTTAGTGGATAATAATTAACATAGAAGTAGGATTAGTTTGCCATCGAAAATGTCTAATTCCACTATGGATGAACAAACTCACTTTCATCTCGACGATCGCCTCAACTACGTCTATCAAATACGCCTTGTTGATGTCTTAACTCCATTCCAATCTTCATCCTCACATATCACCACTCTTTCCCTATTTCAAACGTATCAATTAATTTTTTCGTTCGCAGAAGAGAAATTATTTCACTCCATGTTCGCAGAGTTAGTCTCCAAATCATCTTTTTTTTTGGAAGCAAATTTTTATAAAAAAAAGGCTCAAAGGGAGAGCCTAAACAACAAGTTGTACAAGAACAACAAGAAACAAAAAATCAGAAAACATTGGATGATTTAAGAGAATCAATTCACTTGGATTAGAGTTCTAAAGCTCCCACGAAACCGTCTTCAAGTGACATCTTCTAGAAATCCAAAGGAGCGAAAGCCTTTGGATAGACGGAAAAAAAACATCGTCTGACTTTGCAGCAATGAAAAAATCGGGAAAGGGAGGTTGACCACTTATTTTCTCCAATGCCAAATCGCCCTAAGCACACATTTGAAACACAACGTGAATGATTTTCGTAAAAATGGTTTCAGTGAATACCCCGTTACCCTGCTGCAATATCTTTAATATTGACATGGGGAATTGAGAATGTTGTATTGAATCTTAACCAGCTCCACACCTTACGCCACAAAGTTTGAACATGAGAACATTTGATCAGACAATGCTTAAGGGTCTCATCCTCCAACTCGCAAAAAGGACAGAGCTTAGAAACTAAATTAACACCCTTGTTAACCAGATTAACGCGAGATGGCAGTCTATCAAGCGACGCCCTCCAAACACAAACGTTTACTTTGTTAGGAACCCATGAATTCCAAGTATGATGATTTCCAAGATTACCATCCGCGAGCAATTTATCTTGAATTAAGTTGGATAGAGTTTTAACATTTAGAACGCCAGAAGCATCAAGAGCCCATTGCCATTTGTCAAAGCCTTCTGAGGACAAGGACAAGTCACTGATAAGAGAACAAAGGCTGGACACATCATCCAAAGATCTACCACAAGGAGGAATTCTCCACATCCACACACCCCTCCAAACACCATTAGTATGAGCCCATCTCTAAAAAATGAAACAATCTTTATTTGATTCAAGAGCAAGATAAGCGAGGGAAAAAACGATCCATGAGACCGGACTCCTCTTTTGCACCAAACATCTTCCAGAATAAGGAGTGTTACACCGTGGTTTACAATTTTCTTGTTGAACGAAGTATGAAAGGATGAATAAAATATTATCAAAAATTTTAATGGAATGAAGAATATCAATCCAAACACCACTTTTTTACCATCTCTTAAAGAGTCATTAAAACCACCATCTTCACCATAAAAAGATTTAATCACCTTCCTCCAAAGAGCATCACCCTCTATAAGAAAACTCCATTTCCATTTCCCTAGAAGGCCAAGATTTTTAGCCAAAAGAGAACCGACCCCTAGCCCTCCCCTTTTTATGACTAGAAAGAATTGAGTTCCATTTAACCTAAGAAATACCTTCATCGCCATCCTTGAAACCCCAAAAGAAACGACAACGAATAGATTCTAACTTTTTAATAACCTTTAGAGGCGCTTTAAAAAGTGAAAGGAAATAAAGGGGTACACTTGATAAGTGCTTAATTACACATATCTTTTACCTCCAAAAAACAAGCTTAAATGAACAACAACAGGACCAAACCCATGCCAAATATATGTTTGTTTTGAATTTGTATGGTGAGGATGTGGATATCAACAAAAAGGCTGAAAAAACCAATGCCAAAATGGACAAAAATGAGCATGGAATGGAAAAGACTGTGAAAATCAAAGGCCCAAGTCCAAAAATGACAAAAGTCAGAGTCAATACTGAAGTATCAGCAGTCAAACCAGGGAGCCGGGCAATGAAGGAATACTATTGGATGCAAATCTTAACCATTCTGATGGGCCGGGAAAGTCCAATAGTATTAATTATGAGACTGTGAAGACCAAATGGGGCCTACAATCAATTTCAAACAGCCATTTGTGTGCAATTGACAAAGACTGTGAAGAATTGAAGGCCCAAATTCATTGCACAGTTACAGCAATCGCAGCCATTTGTACACACAAAACCCACTTAATAACCTTATTGAGGCTTTGGAAAAGCCCATATAACCATCCCTGTACCCTTATTGGGCCTTAAAAAGCCCAATAACATAAGCCTAAACCTTATTGGGCCAAGACACACTCAATTGGGCCCAATACAAAACCCAAGCCCAACAAAAGCCCATTAATCCTTTTTATAAAACTTTAGGGGCTAAAATTGCCAATTTTGAAAGTTATTTTATAAAAGAAAAATGGTTTAAACAAACACAAGGGCTGGTTTTGCAATTTACCAAAAACCCTTTTACCCTTTTAGTTATAAAACGCAGGGACCATTTTTGCAATTGTCCAAAACCCTTTTTATTTCTTTTAGTTATAAAAACGACAAGGACCAATTCTGTCACTTTCTAAACATGTTTATAACTGAATTTTGG